>PVKE010007910.1:0-39671 GCA_004027555.1 Craseonycteris thonglongyai
AATTGAAACTCAACGTGGTCACCGAGGATAAATAATATTGATTGATAATAATACTGTTAATACAAAAGAAAAGAAGCTACCATATGACACTACCAAATATTCAAGCTAACTGACTGTGTTCTTCGATGAGTCGAGTCGTAACTGTTGCGTTCATGCGTTGCGTCCGGTGACAAGTGTAACACATAAGTCAAAATGTATTATCTGGGTGGGCAGAGATCACAGTGTCAGGCTGTCAGAATTCTAGGAATTTATGACCTTGGCAAATTCCCAGAATGCATTAAACTATTGCTAGAAAATTTTGTCTTCTACAATCGCTTCAAAGTCCATGGTACACGGAATTCCACCCCAGACATTGCGAGCTATGGACGATCGACCAAAATTTCCTTGCAAATTCCACCCCAGACATTGTGAGTGATCGACGATCGACCAAAATTGGCCTCACAATCCACCAGTCGACCGCGATCGACTTGTTGGCCACCCGTGCTCTAGAACGTCTGATAGAGCTTAAGCTATTTCCATTGTGTGTCTTCTTTCTTTGATTCCCACTTTTCACTGGGCATGCACCAGTCTACCAACAGAGGCATTACCGTATCTACCACAGCTATGGTGGTAATATCACCTGAATTTTTCAGTGGCATTTGACTTTAAAAATAAGATTCCCATTCTCTTCAAAAATTCAAGTAAGTAGGAAAATGCTATGCAGTAAATATATCCATGATATTCAAAGATGGTTTTGATGTATAGCAGGAATGCAAATGAATATTATTTTTTCTTTATAGCATTTTCTCTAATTGTATTTATAGAGAACATAGTTAACATTCATAATTATGATTTGCTGATTGATCAGTTTCCCTCACATGATCAATGTGTTCTACACAGATATCCCATGAGACAGATGATGCAAATATCATCCCCACTTTACCACACATGTGGCATTGAGGGAGTCTGTTATTGTTTTTAATATTCTGTAACTTGAAAGTGGTAAGGATATGTCTAGAACCCATATTTTTGGCCTTAAACTCATTGCTCACAAGAAAAAACAACTGTATTTAGAGAAAAAAAAATAGGTTAAAGTAGACAGATATCTTCTCTTGCTGCAACAGCTTCAACTCAGACCTCCACAAAAAATCACTTGCGCCACAAAGTTGATCTTTGTCTTATGCTGGGTAGCATAGAAAAGAATGACAGAAATCCAGTCAAGCTTTGTTGAGCACATTTAGTAACAAAGCTGAAATAACTTTGTCCTAACAGTTGACTTTCCAATGAACTTTGAAAAAGTAAGCAATTACTTGATTCATATTATTTAGCAGAGTAGATGCTTGCTTAGTTTATTTTAAGCTTCCAGATTTGATCTGTCACATTAGAAATGATAATACCCGTAAGCAATTATAGCATTGTAATTTGATGCTACATTTTGTATTTCTCTAAGCCTCAGATGAAAAATAAATCTCTTTTGAGTGCTCCATGTATAAACCATTTGGTAAAAGCTATAGCAGAAGACCTGCTCAGCAGTGATGAGACCTGGCTAACAATAGAAAGTAATTTTGGACTTCCTTTTCCAGTGTTTAGCCTAAAACTTTGCACAAAATAAAATCCAGGTGGACCAGAAGGCAGCTGAATGTCTTTTACATGAATGGTTAACTTCAGGCAGATATCTTTTCATCAGTCGCTAGATTCTATTTTTTTCAGGTAACTAAAAGATTTGTGTGTTCTTTGATTTGGAGCATTTATTCTTCCCATTTTATCAGTCTTATGGGAAAATCATGTGTTCTTAGAGGAATAAAACTTAAGTGCTCTTCTAAAATTATGGTTTAAAGATTTTTCTGGATACAAATTAATTAAAATTCCCTTTATTCAGTAAATATGTAATGAATATTTCTTGAATAACATTATGGAGGAAACAAAGATAAATTCATAAAATCCACTCATCTGTTCCCTGAGATTTTGTAATGTAGTCCTATAAATGACTGACACAGAAGATCAGAATAAAATAAAATAAAAATACCCCAAATAAAAATAAACAAACAAGGAAAGCTTTATTGTTAGATGAGGGAAATGAAGGTGATAGAATTTTAGCTCCTTCAAAGATAAACTACTCTCTTCTATGTATATATACGTCAATCTCTTTAATGTACGCAGAAGTGACTAAGTAAAATTTGTTGCACAAAACTGTCAGATATAAAATTGTTAAAAGCTGAGAGATACCTACCAAAAATGATGGCATTAATTCTGAAATATTAACCTATAGCTCCTCTCACTGTATTAAAATAACAATATAAATTTTCTCATAGGTCATTCCTTAACAGGGTTATATATTTTTGAGAGAATGGAGTTTTCCTGTTATTTATTGAAGAGGAAGGACATCTATCTATTGCTTGCAAAATTACATTAAAATTTAAAGGTTAGCATAAAATAAAAAAATCAAGAAAAAACTTCAGCCTTTCTGCCACTGGAATTTTGTTATCTAATTTGTCAGTAGTCCATTCCTACTAACTCTGAGGCTTATGGTAGACTTAAGGTACACATGAAAGCTTAGCACATTTTACATTGAGTTAATACAGTTTGGTCTATAACAGATTCCTGTACATAGAGTAAGGGTAGAAGAAAGTATAATAATACTGTAAACCATTATAGATAGCCCCTAAAGGATTTCTCTACAAGGTCACAATGCCTCTAAGGTGACTAAAAAAGAAGAGTTGTATAATTTCCTGTTAGTGTTTGTCTAGATTTCATTTGTTTGAAAAGTCCTGGTTCATAGTTTTTTGAGATGAAATTAGACCAAAATTAAATAGAATAATTTGTAGCTAGTGAACCAAACTTTGGGTATTATCTTCATAGAATAAGTCGAATTCCTCTTCCACATAACATCTTCTCAAATATCCAAGGGTAGCAGTAGTATTTCCCCCTTAACCATTCCTCAAATGATATGTGAAGTTCCCTTTACCATTCTCTATCTTTCAAAATTATTCTGGTAAAAACTAATTCCAATATAAAAGCATTATCACCAGTGCCATCCTACGTATTAGAGTATTATAAATGTCATGATGAATATGCCTTCAGATCACTTTCATTCCTTGGCAAATAAATCACAAGGTTGAGTCATATTGAATTTGCAGTCAACTAATCCTATAATTCTTTCCTACGCATGGTCTCTCTAAACCAATTCTTTTTGTTCTACTTTGATCCCAATTGTGTCTTGGGATTATATAGTGCAGAGCCTATAATCCCTGTCAAATTTCATATTGTTTGATTTTCCTTATTGTATTTTCATAACATTATTCTGTATCCAGATTTTGACAGCATTGTATTTGCTGTCCATTTTGGCTTCACATCATTGGCACATTTGCAAAACATGCCCTCAAGCTTTTCATGTAAGTTGTTGATATAAATGTTAAATAGTACAGGGTTAGGTTCTGTTATATGACATCTGATGATTGCCTCCAAATTGTAATCAATTAATTAGTCAGCATCTTAGTGATATATTTTTAAAATAGTTTGATAATGTATTATGTGTTACCTTGCCTTATGCCTTGATGAATTATAGTTACATCCTGTTCACTGCTTTTTCCTGAAGTATAAATCAAGTTCAAGTTATTCATTGAAGTTTACAGTCCTTGCTTTAAAAAGGTTTGGTTACAAAAACAGGAAACAAATAATTTACACATACTTATTTGGGTTAGCATTTTCATAAAATTTGGTTTTGTTTATTTTGCACTGGAATCCCCAAATCTTTGTTAACTACAACAAGTAAACGGCTTTTAGCATTCAAGTTTATTTTGTCTTATATAGTAACAACATAAAAAAACATTGAAGGTTTCATTTTCAATATTGGGTCACAGTTGTGTTTATCAACCGTTATCCATTAGTAGGAGGATTAATGATCTTCCAATTGAAGATTGTGTATCTTTCTAATATAATGGTACTGATTATTCTATACTAGTAAAATTCCCTCATTTCTTTTCCTAGAATAAATTTTCTTTTGCTGGTCATGATAAGAGCTTATCTCCTTTTATCTGATTATTTTTTTGTTTCTTAGTTATAATTTGGATGACCTAGAATATTAGGAAAGTTGTTAATAAATGACTGGATTCACATGTCCAGTGATACTTCTAATATTTTCTCCTAAGACATTAGCTTACAGGAATGCTGTTCTCCTGAGTACCACTGTGAAAGTATGTCAGGGTTTCCTGCCCTAATTGTCATTTCTGTAATCATTTATTTTTTTCCACTCAAAGTTGATGTCCCTATGTTTTATATCTTATGCAGCAATAACACTTGTAATGAGTTTCTAAGAATTTATATCCCTATGACCAAAGATATAATTCCATATCACAAATATATAAAGGGTTTATATGTACCATCTGATATTTAATAATATTGACTCAAAAATTTAAAAAGTGAACGTAACTGTCATTGTTTTGTGTTATGTTACTACATATTGCATTAATAAATAATTATACTACATAATTAAATATAAATTTCATATCACTACTTTACTAAATCATTATACTATATTACTAAAGAGTAAATAGTGATATAGTAAATAGGATGACACAAATTTAAACATTAACAAATTTTAAATTTTACAAAAATATAAGATTATCGTGAAAATTCACAACATTAAATCTTTCTGAGTGATTTATTTTGATCTATCAAACAAACAGGTTAAAGTAATAGATGCTTAATGTAGTGCATCCTTTCTATCACCCTTATATGACAGGCTAGCATAATGCAAATAATCAAGCCACCATCATTTCCACCAAGACCTATCTCTGTCTTTAACTTAGGTCTTGCCTGTGATTAACTCAAGGTCAATTGTCCAGGGTAAGCAACCTAATGAATAATTTAGAGAAGACCATTTGATCGCTATATACTATAATGGGCTCCAAAAGGAGAATAAAGAAAATATAAAAATATGGAAATAGTCAACATCTAAGGCAGTAGTTCTCAACCAGGGAGAAGTTTGCTCTTTGGGATACATTTTTGATGCCGTAATTTGGGAAGTGCAACTGGGATCTAATGGATAAAGCCTAGGAATACTATGAAACATCCTAGAATACGTGGGCAACAGTGATTCAGAATTAGTTTTTCAATTTTTTTTTTTTTTAATTATGTTGTTTTTTTAAAAAATATTTTTATTTATTTATTTATTTTTGACAGAGAGAGAGAGAGAGAGAGAGAGAGAGAGAGAGAGAGAGAGAGAACTGAACTGGGGGAGCTCCCAGTTCAGCATATGGTTCCGCACAGGCTGGGGACGGGATTCGATCCCCGGTCCCCGGTGCTGCAAAGTGAGTGCTCAACCCACTGAGCCATCCTGGCTTCCCCAGTTTTTCAATTTTAAAACTAAATTTTCATTTTGTTTTCTAATTCCTAAGGATGTAGTATCTTGTGTAAAGTGAATCTACTAATATTGACAATCACAGGATTGTTCACAGGACTATACTACTAAGACTTTGAACTTCCATTTCTTCTTATATTATAAACATCCTGGTAAGCAAGAATTAGTTTTTGTTGTACAAGCATACTTCTGGTGAACCCCCCAAAATGTCATAAACAAATGATTAATACAGTCCTCCATAATCTCCTAACACAATTAATGTCAGGAAAAACAGTAAAACATATGGTTTATAAAATGAAATAGATGATGGTGCTTAAATATTGGATGACTACATAATGTATTAAAATGTGTTTATACATATTATTCTCCAGAGATAAAATGTTTTTCTAACATTTAGAGATTTCCTGCATAAAGATTGTAAATCCTGAAGTGTTTACAAAATAATATCCTCAAATGTATCTGAGAAAGACTTGGAGAAACTTGGATAATTGCCGTGAAAACAGTGGAATTTTACATCACTCTTAAATGTTTGATTTGAGAAAACAAGTTTTTGAAGGCCACTGCCTCAATGAATCAGTTCTCTCTTCTTTTTTCATACTCAAGTTTGTATCATCTGATTTTGGGAATGAATATATATTCAGTGGTAACACAATGAATGGTATAAACTAAGTGGAAAAGTAAATATGTAACTAGGTAGAGTGAATGAAATTTTATAGACATTAGATTGCATCTTTTCAAAGATACTCTAATCAGATTCTCTAAAGCGACTCATTTATTGCACAAGCTCAAGCGCATTGTACTTAAATAGTAAGACAGCAACTAAAGGAGACTGAGGAGGAAATAAAAAGAGTGAAGTCAGAAATAACAAAAGAGAAGATAAATTCTCATTTCTTTCAGATGAACCTGGATAGCACACCTATAACTTTTGTGCAAAACAAAGAATTCAAAGAGCGACATGAAGCTACTGCAGTTTCCGAAAAAGGTAGATTCCATCAAGGAGACAATCAGAGAAGAGCTTTAATTCCTTCTTGTGTCCCTTTGGGACTTAAGAGAGAAATAAGCAAAATCTATATTAACTGTATTAATGAAGCTAAAGAGCGTCTGACATTTGGAACTGGTATTTCTTTGGTGCTATGGTTTTTATGGTATAAATATTTATATCTTAGCTCAGTGATCAAAAGGGATGAAAAATTCATTGTTTAAAGAGAATAGTCAGAATTATGCTAAGAATACAATTTTAAACATTCATTTATTCAACTAGTATATGTTAGGAATATAATACGAGTATATATTGTACCAATGGTATCAGGAGCACCAAGTAAGAATTAATCATGTCTTAATTCATGTTTCCAGAGATTAGTGGGATGATATTAAGCAGGCTCTTTGCCTCTTCTCAGAGAAATGCATCAGAACACATGGCATTAATTTTAATACAAGAGGCCCAAGTTAGGAAGAAGTGAATGCTCCCTTATGTCAAAAGACACTGTGCTGATTACAAAGGTACTGTTTCTCAATTTCAAATCCATGTTCTCAGCATTGAGACAGGGCTGGAATACAGCAATCTGCTTTTCCATTTGCCGGACAGCTGTAAAGGGCACTAGAGGGAGCCTGGGAGGTTGAATGAGAAGGGAGGACCTGCATCTGGCTGGCTCTCGCTGGCTTGCTCTTTTCTTCCCATTTCCTGTGAGCGTCACATCAGCAATACTCTTCATTTGGCAGCAGCAACTTCAGGTTTCTGTCCTCTATTACTTTAAAAAGGCAGCCTCACGACTCTCTCTTAGAGTTGTCAGCACTAGCTGGCACCACTCAGAGATCTGAGCTCCACAGGGTTCTTCCCTCAAACTTCTAAGGTTTAATAATGCCCATTTCTTTGTATACCAAGCCCTAAGGGGGTAGCTTCTTTCTATATAGTCTCTTCTTTCATGATATGTCAGTGTTTTCTTGTCTTTCAGTCTTTAATACTTAGTTCAAAATTATTTGTATTAAATTCTTTCTTTTAGATAACAGAGGTTTCTGACTAGACCTTGACTGATAGATTAAGTACTTGAAAGAGAGCATATTGTACTGATTTATATTAAGGCTTTACTTTAATAATATTACTCATAATCACAATCATGATAATCTAACCTGCACTCTATAATATTCAGGGAGGAGCACTAAAGGTTTTTTGGTTGATGAAATTTTGATAGTAATTTTTTATGGTGCACTGTTTAAGTACATATACTTGTCTTCAGTGCATTAGTATCTGGAAAACATTTAGAACAGCATCTGGCCCACAGGAGAGTGTGTGTGTTTATGTTCATAAAAATCGATATATCTACAGGGTGATTGCCTACACATATATACACATATTTTATATAAATGAAATAAAATGAGATCAAATAAAAGATTAAATATTGCTGTCCTGGAAGTAAGTAGGTATGTACTATAAAAATCCATAGCAATCCTATACTTGCACTTTTAGTCTCCCAGCACTCATTTAACAAATACTTATTATTACATGTCTCTGTTTTATGGGGGTAATACCTCTGTAATCAATTAACAAACTTCATGTTGGTTAATTCATTCTTACATCTTCTGTGCTGCCTAGGGTTTACAGTATGCAATAGAGGTATGGGAGCTAGCACCATATTCATCTAACTTGCAATGACCTGAATGTGTCCATTCATATCACATCAGGGGGATAGCATTTTTATCATTTGCCTGATTTGATCCCTATTAAAGTAATCATGTGTCACATTTCTAAAATTTTTTTGAAGTGCAAAATCTGCTCTTACCCCATAACTCACTAGATATTTTAATTGATTAGAACTGAAAAAAGTCAACATTTCTTATCAATGGTAAGTAGGATTAGTCATTTTTAAGAAAATCTTATAACCCACATAAGGTATTAATATTCTCTTTCAAAATTCAGAACTTCTGAATGATTTGTATACTTCTGTATGAGATTGGTATTTTTGTACTTTTCCCTGAGATCTTAGGAGAGCTTTATCCTAGGAGACCAGTAAGAATTTCTGTTACTTTTGTGAGTTTGCCTGTGAGGACTATGTATACATATGCTATTAAACATACTATGGGAAAAGTTATCCCCTTAACTTTCCATTCAAAACATAGTTTTTCTATAAATAATGCTACTTCTTTTTAAAAATATTTTTATTAAAATATAGCTAACAGACTATTACATTAGTTTCAGGTGTATGCCACAGTTATTCAACACTTAAATACCTAAAGATTTGATCACTATAAGTCCACAACCACCTGACACTGAACCATGCTATTATAGTATTTACTATATTTCCTATGTAGTATAATACATTACATCCCTGTGACTTGTTTTATACTTGAAAATTAGACTGTCTTACTACTCTTTACTTTTATTCTCCCTTTAAAATTTTTCTTTTTTTTCTTTTCTTACTGTTAATTTATTGGCGTGACATTGGTTGGTAATTTTTTTCTTTTTTTGGATATAGTTTCATTCCACATAGGTGGATGTGGGCAGAACTGAGTCGGGGGCCTCCTTTGATCACCATCCTGGCAGGTAACAGTTGCCCGCCACAGTTCAGCACATGAGTTTGCACAGGCTGGGGCCGGGATTCAATCTCGGCCTCATGGTTGCAAGTCAAACACTCAACCTGTTGAGCTACCCCAGCATACCCCCCCCACACCCCTTTTCTAAATGATACACATTTGCTTAACTTGTATTCATAGGACACAACTTTTTCCCCAGAGAAAGTTTCTGACTCCTATACCATTCATCTCTCCCTCCACATCTAGGGCACGTCAGAGTTGGCTGGATTTCTGATATGAGTGTTTGAGATAGACACCATAGAACTCTGAAATCAAAGTTTTCTGATTGATCTGTATTATATTTATCACACTCATCTACAACTGTGGAAATGTTCTAGGTTTCCACTAACTATGACAATAAGCATTACTGGAAAATAGAGTTTATGAGCCTGCTGTGTGTTCTCTGTCAGCTATTGACATTTTTCTCAATTGTTCAGTTACATGAAAAGAGTTTCTTCTAATTATCAAACAGACATATATAGATAGACCAAATCCTTAGGCAATCACCCTAGAGATAAATTGATTTCCATGAACATTACAGCAAGTTAAAGGTGTATCTTGATCTATTTTTAAAGTTGATTTAGAATTCACTGTAATAAGGTATGTTCTGATTCTGACAGTAAGTCCAGAAGTTCTATAAGCTACTTAAAATGCCAAGCATTGCACACTAAAGATCTTCATAGATATTGCCTGAATTTTTATTTTAAGCACAAAAGAAAGAAAAAGCCTTCTAATTTATAAAAGTAGAATCAGTACTTTTTCTTCTGAATAAAACAAAATAAATGAGTTTTTCTTGTGGGTTTGGTAAGAACTATCTAGAGTGAGACAAGTTTCTTGGGTTTTTTTGTAGAAACATACTAATTTTCATTATTATTCTCTAAGTTTAGGGCTGTGACATTTAGCCAATGACCACTTTATTTCAATTATGAATCCTGATCTTGAAAGTACTCATCTTTTCTTTTATTTCTACATTTAAACTTATTATTTTCTTCTTTTTTGTAAATCCAAGCCAACATTTTATGTGGAAGTTTACAGAAAAGGAACTAGAAACTATGGTATGATAATAATAAAATTAATTGTAATTTTTATAAACAACAAACACTAATAATTGTAAATCAACTATGCTTGTGTTTTAATTAAGCCTTATGTTCCACAATTCACTGTTGGTGGTGATATGCTGTGTTCCCTGAAGTGCCCAGTTAATATCTGCATTCTCTGTTAATATTTCTTTAGCAGTTTCTTATTTGAAGAGTTATTTAAGTTAGCTAACTACTTGCTCCCTTAGAAGATGAAATACAGGATAGGTTCTCTGTCTTGTGCTTGGGAATTGGGGAAAAGGAGCAAGAGAGGCTAGAATGAGGGAAATTTCAGCTGTGTGGCATAATTTCTAGGGCATGAAGTCAGAATTATGACTGGACTGGAAGATTTACTAATGTCAATCTTCACTCACCTCATAGTTTTGTTTGGAGCCAGTACTCTGTAACAAATAGGATATTGAAGATATATGTATGTAAACTATATTTTAAACATCCTGTGAGTCTTGCTCAACAGGAATAATTAGAAAAACAAATGATATAAAGAATCCACTTCATGCATGGCGCTTAGGTGCTTTTGTTCCTTTTTGCAGGAAGGAGCAAGGAAAAGTCAACAGAAAGCAAAAAAAGAAAAAAGAAAAAAGATTAAAGAAGAAAAACTAAAGAGGTTGTTAGTTACAAAATTACTGAGCATTTTGTTAAGGCAAATAGGAAACTTTGGCACTATAAACTAGTTTATTTATACAACCACTCCAGTAAAGTGTAGGAAAACCAGGTAAATGAACTAAATATTCCACTGTAATTTCAAGCATTGTCCATTATTTATTCTTTTTCATGTTTTACATGTGTCTGTGAGAGGAAACCATGTGTTCCAATAAAAAATGATTTATGAGTTAGTTATAATAATATACAAACTCAGAAATTAGTTAAAGATATGAAACATCTTTCAGATACCATAAAGGTAGAACAGTACTTTCTTTAGCTATTTTGTATATGTGAGAGAATAAAATATCCAAGCAAGTCATTAGCTTTTGTGCTCAAAATTTGTGTGTGAGAAACCACTAGGTGACAGTGTGACTTCAGAACAAAATGAGTATACCTTTTCTGAGATCATATTAACCCTAAGATTTGAAAATTTAGTATTTAGGCTTAAGCTACATTTATTTTTGGAGACAACAAAAACTGTTACTTATAAAGGTGCTTCTAGGTTAAAAAATAAGATTGAGAGGTTAAAATTGTTATTACCCTGGTTGACTCAAATTTCTCTCTCCATACTATGACAGGATTTTCAGTAAGAAATGCTGTTCATTAAGAGATGCTTATCATTATGCAGCAGAAAACCTCCTGTTTACAACCTTCATTGTCTAGGCTGCTATTGTTGGTTTCTAGATTTTTTTATGATTCCTTATTAAGTTATCACAGTTCATGTCTGGTCCTTACCCACTTAAATTAAAAAACAAACAAACAAACAAACAAAAAACAGAGTAGCATTTTCCATTTATATATTTATTTTGCGGAGAAGAAAAAGGATATTATTATTGTTTGGTTATGTATAGAGTGATCTAAGAGCAGTTCTATTCCATTATTGAAAGATGTCAGATATGTGACTTAACATTTACCATAAGTCTCCATGCAGGAATCCAGAGACTCATTCAAATACTGATTAAGTTCTTACCCCTTCCAGAGCATTTGCCCTATGGTTTAAATCAAGGAAATATTGTGTGTGTTAAAATAGTCATAGATATGTATATAATTAAGAATCTGGCTGGCCTTTGTCTCTGGTTCCTAGGAGAAATTTCCTAAATGACTGGATTGTCTTCAGTACTCATGGTGAACCCTTAGGATGAAATTTGATATTTTATGCTAATGAATTAACCCATGGTGGGTCAATTTACACTAACACAGTTAGTGCTATTGATGGATGATTCAGGATGCCATATCAGAAAGATAAACCATGTGATGAGATGTTTGGGGCTTTGAACCATGTGATATCAACTCAACTTCTAGAGAGGGGAAGAGGGCAGCAAATTTAGTTCAACTACAAAGCCAAAGATTTACTCAATTGCACCTACATAATGGAACCCAGTGAAAACTAGACACAAAAGCTCAGGTGAGCTTCCCTGGCTGCCACTACACTTGCATACTTTCACACGTCTTTGTGATAGAAAATTGATGCTTCCTGAGGACATGTAAGCTTTATGTTTGGAACCTTCCCAGACTTTACTCTATGTGTCTCTCCTTTCAGCGGTTCTGATTTATATCCTTCTGCTATAATAAAACTTAGTTATAAATATATAATTTTTCTGAGTTCTGAAATGAATTCTAGCCAATTATCAAACCTGAGGAGGTTGTGAGAACTCTTAAATTTATATCTAGCTGGTCAGAACTAAGGGTAGCCTCTTGACCCCCAAACTTGTGGTTGATTTCTAAAGTGAGGGCAGACTTGTGGCAGCCTATTCCTTTAACCTTGGGTTTGACAAGTTCATTGTAACATGTCAGATAAAAATCCTCATTCAAATAAGTTCAACATACTTTGAGAGATATTTGGATTTTTCCCTTCAAAATCAGCATAATTCTCCTCTATATTTCCCTCAGGTATTAGTGACACTTGCCTATGAATACTTCTTTTCTATTAAGCATCGAGTCAGCTATTTTTCTCCCAGGAGAGTAATTTATGGCTTACATATAAAAATATTGGTTTGAACATTGTGACCTCCTTTGGGTGTAGGTGGTTTTTAGAGGTGGTGAGTACATTGTAGAATCTTTCTTTTTAAATTTGAGCTGCTCATTTTCCTATTCTGTCTTCAGGGGAAACATCACCCAGACAGGTAACAAGTTGAAAGAAATAGGTATCTTAGGCCAACGTTACACATCAGTCTTAACCTGGTGTGAAGAGGAGACCTGAGATAATCTGAGAGCAGGGGCACAATACGATTGTCAGTTTTAGGCTTTACCTGACATGAAGTGAATATTTTATATTTTTTCAATCCAGCTTCAAATGTTCTACTGCTTTTTCCTATTAACATCTGATTTCCCTATACGCGAACATTTCTCCACTGGAGGTAGACTTGAAAAAAGGCAGTGTCTATCATCACAATCCCTCTCATTGCTGTGGGAAGTCAGAAGGTTAGATATGTGACTTAAATTTTGCCAGTGGAGAGCTTTGATTTCTCAGTAGGTGGCATAAAGTTATAGGGATATTTAAAAGTCAGTCAGCTTTAGGTAAGACAAAGTGTTTCTCTCAGATATGTGAGTTGCTCAAATCATTCCAGTAAACTTTTTTTTTTCCCCTTAGGTAAGCAGGCAGATTTTGTTGCCAATAATCAAAGATCCCAACTCACTAGAGTGACTTAAATTCAGAAAAGACTTAAAATTGTGTGTAAAGGTAAACAAATTCCATAAAATAGAATATATGTTACTAGTAATGGCTCTAAATCAAGCTTGTCCAACCCACATCCTGTGGGCCGCATGCCGCCCAGGACAGCTTTGAATACAGCCCAACACAAATTCATAAATTTTCTTCACACTTGATCTTTGCCAAAAAGCCAAGAAAAGATAACTCATAAATTTTCTTAAAACATTATATTTTTTGTGACCTTTTTTTTTTTTTTTTTTTTTTTTTTTTTTTTTTTTTTTTTTTTTTTTTTTTTTTTTTTTTTTTTTTTTTAGCTCATTAGCTGTTGTTAGTGTATTTTATGTGTGGTCCAAGAAAGCCAAAAGGTTGGACACATCTGCTCTAAACAGAATTATGTCCATAAGAACCAGACAGGGGATAAAAAGAATTACAGTATATTAGTAAAGCAAGGACCACTTCAGACATTTAGAAAATATACAAAGGGGGAAGGTAGGATGGCTCAGCGGGTTAAGCGCTTGCTTTGCAGCCCTGGAGCCTGAGATTTGAATCCTGGGCCTGGCCCATGTGGACCCATGTGCTGAATTAGGCTGTGCCCCCAGTTCAGTTCTTTCCGAGGCCTACGGTATGCTGGAGGCTCCCGGCCCAGTTCCTGCCCTGCGCAACCCTGCACCCACCTGTGGAATGAACAATATGAAAAACTAATGCTGTCAACTATGGAGACTGCTCTGGGCCCTCCCTCTTCTGTCTCTCTCTGTCTGTCTTTCTCTCTGTCAAAAAACAATAAAAATAAATCTTTAAAAAAGAAAGTATTCAAATGACCTCCACAATAATTTTACCCATGACATGGCATGGAATAGAGGCTGAAACAACACAAGAGTCAAAGGGTGAATACAGAGCAATGAATACAGAGCAATGGGAAAAAAAAATTCTAATAATTAGATTCTAAGATATTTCTGCCTGAAGAGGAAAATGGGTTAAAATCAAAACATGTGATAGTATACAAAAATCATTATAACTCAAAAATATTTACTAAAGAACTAACATGTGACACACTATAAAATGGCCTTTATTTTCTCTTAAAAAATAGAAGATGAAGTTAGAAATAAGAAATCATACCCTAAAGAAAAAAATATTTTAAAAAAAAAATTATTTAAGGCAGTTGAAATTTCCTATGCAAGATATACAGAGAACAATTTTTTTCTACTCTGGAATGGTTTAGATAGAAACCTAAGTTTAGAAAACCCTGGGTATACTGAATTCTGTATAAAAGCAAATATTGTTATAATAATAACTGTTTAAAAGAAACCTCCACTGCACAGAACACTGGCAGTAAACATGTGGTCAGAGTAACATTAACATCATCAACACCTTATATCTTATTAGAAATGCAGAATCGCATTTCCTATTTCAGATCTACTGACCCAGAATCTGCATTTAAAAAAATATCCCTGGGTGATTTGTATGAGAAGTACTAGTATTGAGCACAGAGCAAATATTTTAGTAAGCCCAAATCTTCCACTTTCTAAGCTACTTTTTATAAGTCAGTAAGGCATCTTTAGAACATGAATTAAATTGCATAGTTCACTAGCATTTGTTTAAAATATTATAGTGATGGTCTAGGCAGAAAGAATTAATTATATTGACAAATTATTTTCCAGTTTGAAACTATATAGCCAGGAAAGCTGGGATGGCTCAGTGGGTTAAGTGCTCACTTTGAAGCCCTGGGGACCGAGGATCAAATCCCAGCCCCGGCCCACGTGGACCCATATGCTGAACTGAGGAGTGCCCCCAGTTCAGTTCTTGCCAGGGCCTATGCGGGAGGCTCCCGGCCCAGTTCCTGCCCTGTGCAGCCCTGTGCCCACCTGTGGAGTGAAACTATATGGAAAACTAATGTCATCTATGGAGACTGCTCTGGGCCCTCCCTCTTCTCTCTGTCTCTCTTTGACTCTCTTCCTCTCTGTCAAAATTCAATAAAATAAATCTTTAAAAAACAAAACAAAACTATATAGCCATTTGAACTAATCTTCTGACTCAAAACTAGATAAAATAATTTTAGTAATATTAACCTTCTATTTCTGTGATCGTGGTGTAGAAAATTAGAAGAAGAAAAATTAGAATGCCATAATTGAAAGCAAAAGTGTTGTATTTAGCCACATAAACTGAATTCCCTGTAGTAGTAATACAAGGCAAAGACTATTTTTTTAAGTATACTTTTAATAATTTCAATTTGAAGATTTTAACAGATGTGTTCAATATATATGAAATACACACACACACACAAATGCAGATAGATATATAGATAGATCTATTTATCTCAAGATTCCAAAATGCATGCCCTTGTACAGTCCCCTCCTGTATTGTATGTGCAGTACAACAGAATCTGATGAAAACGACAAACTGCCAAGACAGGGTTATGAAAAAACTTCCAACACACTCCCTGAATCACTTGCTCTGGGGGAGTCCAGGAATCATGTTATGAGAACATTCAAGCAGCACTATGGAGAGGTCTCTGCAGGAAGGAACTGAGGCTTCTTCTTGAACAGCCAGTACCAACTTGCCAGTCATTTCAACAGACCATCTTAGAAGCAGACATCCCCAGTGAACAGTTTGATCGTAGTCTCATGAAAGACCCTAAGACAAGAGTCACCTAGTAAACCAACCAGTTTCTACGATTCATAGAAAGTGTTAATAATAAATTTTATTATTTTCTTTGAAGTAATTTGTTATATAGCAACAATTAATGCTAGATATGTAGATACAGATTTACTTGATCTGAGGTTGGTATTATATTCTATTATATATGCTCCCTTTACAATGCAAGTTTTACAGTAATCATCTATAGTAAGTAAAGTTTTTAGACATCTTCTGATAGAGCACCTTACTTCCAGAGAGACCTTGCTTAAGCCATTCAAGATAAATTAAAACTATTTACCTGAAGGTTTAGGAAGATGTATTCTAAAAGCTGCTGTGAAGATCATCATAGGAAAAAATAAAACAAATTAAAACTACTTGGTCTTTCATACATGTGTGATAATAAAATAGAGAAATAATTCTTTTTCACATAAAACATTCAAGTGTTAAAGGCCAAAAATTGAGTGAAGACTCAAACTCTCCTCTGTTTCATTTAAAGTTTTTGAATGACTTCTTTTAAAAAAGATTGCACACATGTTCACCTGATTATTTTTCTCTAAATATTTTAATTAATATATATATATATATATATATATATATATATATATATATAAAATAGTTATAACAAGAAAAGACATATTCCTAATAAACATAATAAAAAGGTGTTTGACCTCATTTTGGGTGGTAAGCTCATGATGCAATGCATAGATGATGTACTGTAAAATCGTACACCTGGAACCTATGTGACCTTATTAACCAAAGTCACCCCAATAAATTTAATAAACAAAACTGCAAAAATATTGTTTAAAGTAAAATATATTTAAGCTGAAGTGAAATTGCTAAGCAAAATTAATGTCAATATTGTGACAGTTATAGTTTTTGTTAAGTGCTTATCTACAAAGATCTTCATTAAATGCAACCATGTTTAATTCAAAAAATAATAAAATAAAAATAAACAAACCAACAAAAAAACCAAAGTAAGAGTGTATACATATATGTAGCCTTGTACTTGTGGGTTTAGGCTAACTAAATTCTAGGGTTCTGTAGCCTGGGGTTCTATCTGATGGTGTTACGAAGGAGATGTTGGAGGTGACCTTTGTTGGGTGGGAGAACTCAGTAATTTACTCTTCTTGGCAAAAGCTAGAGCCAAATATAACTCATCTCACTCTCTCAAGATAAATAAGACAGACCCAAGGTCTGTTGGAGTTAGTCTAATGCAGAATAATTCTATAAGGCCAATACAAGTTGTTGATAGTCTCATAGAACTTGTAGACTTCACCACAATATAAGGAAGAAATCATCATAAGAAGTAAATAATAAAAATAGTGGAAATTATGTATTACAAATAGGTGTGAACTGTGCACCCTTATAGATTGATGATGAATAGAAAATTAATAAGAAAAATCTTCATATTAGAAAGAGTTGTTTCTCACCAACCGGTGTGGGATTCAAAGAGAACAGAATTCATAGAAGATGAATGGAAGCTACATAAGGAGAGGATAAAAATCTGCACCAGAACAGAAGTAATTCTCTTAGTCACATTCAATGAAAGTTTCATCAGTCCATAGTAAAGAAGTAAAAATCAGAGCTCTACTATTTTTCAT
Organism: Craseonycteris thonglongyai; assembly: GCA_004027555.1. Lineage (NCBI taxonomy): Eukaryota > Metazoa > Chordata > Mammalia > Chiroptera > Craseonycteridae > Craseonycteris > Craseonycteris thonglongyai. The sequence continues at coordinate 17,530 of PVKE010007910.1, forward strand.
TTATAGTTTATAGATATAGTTTGTTTAAGTTAACTACATAATAGACTATACAGATACTACTCCAATTGGTATGGTCAGGTCATTAGTTTTAATTCTCTATTAACTCCTTTGTTATGTAAGTCTAAAGATTAAAATCCTTTTAACTTAGAAAGTGATATATTCCAGTAGGTTTTGTACTCATACAGTACACGGAAGTACAATCTACATTTTGCTACCTGTCTGCATGTCTGGACATTAAATATCACATGGACACAATTAAAAATCTGGGCTCAATAAAATTATAATCATCCAGATCATGTAAAAATGTATTTTGTTTTATTGAATTTAAACAATTGAGAGACAGAATGCATTTTTGGATGTTTAATTGACCAGATAAAATTATTTTCTAAATTCACTACAAAAATTTTCCTGGCAAAAGGGAGAATGTACAAATCTTAATGGACCAACAAGTGCAGTTAACTCTAGGTTTTACCATCTTAGAAAAACATACCACAGCATTGGAAGTATTGTTGCCACTCAGAATTGGACACACAATAGTTTGTTACTTTCTGTAAACTTAGGAGAAAATTTGACTTTGCTACCGTGGTATTTGGGGAAAGGTAGCAGCTATCTGTAAAGAACTGCCAGAGAGGCTCATTTTTCATATCTGCTTTGTATTAATGATCATCCTTCTCTTGCAAAGACATCACTTTCCAGTCTAAGCGATGAGCCTCCTTCATCCCCTAAGGCCTCCCAGTAATGATCTTCCTCATCTATTTTTAGTGAAGCTATAGGCTGTTGTCCTAGAGTCAATAAACTGGGTTCTTTTTTTCCAGTTCTATGGCAGATTTGCTATGAATGCTTATAGCAAATTTTTTATTCCTGACTATCTGTTCTCTCAAATGCAAAGTGGAGATACTTTCATTATTTTTCTCTTCCCAACAGGAAATAGCTGGAAAAGATCTATGATGTCCTCAGGAAAACATGTCAGATAATATTTTTTTTTTGGCTAGGTTAATTTTAGTTTAAAGGAGAAATTGAGAGACATGGGCAAATAAGGTGGCAGCTTCAAGAACAATTTGGTAAATGTTTTAGAAGAATAAATTGCTCAATCATAATCTCCAAGGCTTTAGTAAAAATTAATAGAAATACTCAGCAGGTGACCCACCATAGCACTGTTTGCTGGGTGTGTATACTCCAGTCTTATATTTAGGCTTAGGAATCTAGAGGAGAGAAAAGGGATGAATCTAAGGGATAAAAAAGCTTGGAATTAAGTGATGGTAGTAAAAATAGAAGAAGTAAGTAGGGAGGGGGCATCAAATATATGGTGATGGAAAGAGAGCTGATTCTTGGTGGTGAGCATATTATGCAATGTATAGACAATATAATTCAGAACTGTACACCTGGAAACAATGTAATTGATATCAACTAATGTCACCCCAATAAATTTAATAAAAAAAAAGAACACCCCCCCAAAAAACAAATAGGAGTAGGTTACCAATACTTAAGGGCAACTTAAAATATTATATTTCTATCTTAGGGAAGTCTGACTGTTACTATTCACTGTGTAGATAGCCAAAAGTTTTGGCTAAGCTAAGGGATTAGGTGAAAGCAATTGCCTGTCACTTTTGCAAAATCTACTGGAATGAGAGATTCTTTAAGGTTAGCTTTTCTTTGGTTTTGAGAAGGGTTTTATTCTTACTTCCACTGTGTATGTTGCATCCAACTTTTCTATTTTATTTCAAATCCTATAATTTAGGTTCAGAACTCCTCATAATCTGTATTACTAATTCAACACTCTGCCCACTTCAATCCATGGCACATTGTGATCAGAATAATCTCAATATTATTGCTTTTTCACTCAGATCTTTGACTCCCTCGTTTGTTTGTTGTTGTTATTTTTACCAAATAATACACATTTTTCCATGTTTGCACATCCAAAGCTTGCTATAGTATACTTCTAACTTACCTATTTTTCATCTTCCACATTCTTCTAATGTCAGACCTAAGGTCTGTTCATTCTAGGTTGCTTCCCATGCCTGATTAGGCTTGTCCTTTACTTCAGACTTCACACATACATTTCTCTTAGACTAGCATGTTTCTCTGATCCTTTAAAAAAAGAATTTATGAAAACCCATCTGTGAAATTTCAGACCATATCTCATTTCGTGTCTTATAGTAACTTTCCTGATACCCTCCTCATTTGAAAATAAACCCTCCCATGTGACATTAGCTTACAATACTTATATGTCCTATGCACATTAGCTACTTAAATTATAATTCATTTATTTATGTTTCTCTAATCATTTAGTCATTCATCAAATATTTGCTGAGCCTATATTATATGTCAGAATCTAGATAGGAGTTAGGGATATAGAGATGTAAGACCCAGGACTTGTTCTTAAGTAACTCACAGAGCACTGAGAATACAACTGTGTAAGCAAACAAAGTGCACTGTGAAAAGAAGTGATGTATCAAGTATAATATAATATGACCAGTAAGGAGGAAACCTAAGACTACTTAAGAAAATAGCAATGAAATCTAATTAAACAATAGCCAAAATATCAAAATAATACTAATAGTAAAATAAAATGCCATGCTAAGCATTCTAAAGTGCAGTAAAATTTCTTCAAGTACAATTATTACCACCACTTTGGATGAGGGCACTGAGGCTCAGAGAAAAGTTATTTGGCAAGCCCATGTAGCCAGCTAGTGATTAGCGTAGACTGCATAACACCTAGATCTGTGGAAGAGAAGTGTCAGGACATTATTAGGACAGGATGAGGCTGGAGAATTATAAATGGAGAGAGATATTTTCCCCTACTAAAGAGTAAGTTATTTTATTTCAGAGACTGGGTCTTACATAAGTTTTCTTCTCATGTATTATTTAGGTAGTAGTGTTATTAACAGTAAGTTTTTGTTTTTTTTTTAAAGATTTATTTTATTGATTTTTGGCAGAGAAACAGAGAGAGACAGAGAGAAGGGGGAGCGCCCAGAGCAGTCTCCATAGTTGATATTAGTTTTCCATATAGTTTCACTCCACAGGCGGGCACAGGGCTGTGCAGGGCAGAAACTGGCCGGGAGCCTCCCGCATAGGTCCCGGCAAGAACTGAACTGGGGGCACTCCCCAGTTCAGCATGTGGGTCCGCATGGCCGGGGCCGGGATTCAATCCTTGGTCCTCAGGGCTTCAGGGCTTCAAAGCGAGCGCTTAACCTACTGAGCCATCCTAGCTTTCCCCTAACAGTAAGTTTTAAAAATAAGTATTAAGTATAAGCTGAAAGAAACTTTAGTTTATACCAGGTTGAAGTCATTGGAACTTTAGACTTAGTAAATAAAATCCCCTTTTGCCATGGAGGTTTGGAATTCACTGGGGCTAGAAAGAGGGTCAAAGGATGAGTGTCAACTTATTGTTTTTATAAATGGTACAGCCTAGCTCAGATGTCAGTTAGTGAAATGGCCCAAAATAAATATATTTATCTTGTCACAGGAAGCTCTACAAAATAGCAGACCTTACTTTAATAGCACAGCCTTTACCACTAATCCTATCTCACTTGCACTGATACAGGCTACTCAGACAGAGAGGGAGAGGAAGGTGCAGGGCAAAGCCAGCCATTCCTGCTCTACATTTTACCAATCTTCCAGATCCTTCTTCCCAGAAATGAGAAAGTGAAGAAGCAGAAACAGTCAATGAATATTGCTCATATGGACTCTCTCCTCCTGGAAATGTGTGGCAAGGACAAAAGATTTTAACCCCAGTGAAAATCAGTTGGCTTTCCACATTCAATGCATATAATTGAAAATAAAAGTTTTAAAAGTAGACTGAACTGGACATTAGAAAATCTAGCTTCTATACAAAACTCTGCCACTAATTAGTTTTGTGGTCTTAAAGAAAGTCACTTGGGCTTACTGCTTCCTCATCTCCATAATTAATAATTATGAGTATTGGACTAGATCATTTCCTTTAGGCTCTAAATTTTGCTAATCTGTGAGACAGCTCTCCTCAACACTTCTGCTATGAATGAAATAAAAAGTGCTGGCAATTCAAAGCATTTAATGTTGAACATGCACTTGAAGGTATTATTGTCATTTTGTGGTTTGGATTCAAGGAGGGAATGAAGCTTAAAGAAGATTAATAGTCACAAAGTTCAGTAGGCAACAAAGTCACTAAACTCTGAAACTACTCAGGATCTCCGTGGTCTTAGAGCAGGGGTCTCCAAAGTACGGTCCACGGGCCGCCTTTGAGGCCCTCTCATCTGGCCCGTGGAGACCTTTTTATTTGAATAAAATAATATTAAATAAATAATTAAAAACAACATCTATGTTTTGATTCTTTTCTATTTGGACCTCGAGTGTGTAGTCGGCCCCCAAACTGCTGTTTGATAGTTAATGCGGCCCACAGGCTGAAAAGTTTGGAGACCCTTATTAAGACTTATAGTCACCAAGAAATTGCTTGTGAAAGTTCAGGGAAACACATCTCACTCCTCCCAACTTAAATATGCACTCTTTGGTTTGGTTTGGTTGTTTCAAATACCTTGCTAAAATATGCGGTTAGCTTTTTAGCATGGTTATACTTATACCCAAGTCCTTCTCTACCCATTAGGTCTTGTTCTGAATATGCCTAGATTCCAGATTTAAACTGAAAATGCCGTCCCAAAAATATTCTAAATTTTTTGATGCATGAGAGATGGAATGGTAAAAATATTCAAGTATGTAAATTGTGGGATTTCATGGCTATATTTTATTAATGAACATATATTATTATTCTAGAACAGGGGTCTCCAAACTACGGCCCGCGGGCTGCATCCCCTCTCATCCGGCCCGTGGAGACCTTTTTATCTGAATAAAATAATATTAAATAAATAATTAAAACAACATCTATGTTTTGATTCTTTTTTATTGGGACCTCGAGTGTGTAGTCAGCCCCAAACTGCTGTTTGATAGTTAATGCGGCTCTCAGGCTGAAAAGTTTGGAGACCCCTGTTCTAGAACAACAGAATAGTAGTACAAAGTAAACACTGTTTTACAACTGTGTTGAAATAGCAAAGTGATGAATTTGTTGATTAATAATGCACATAGAAAATGCTATTATCTGCCTTGATACTAAGATTTTTTTCAATGTATATTTTGCTCATTTCTCCAATCCCCTGTCCTTGCCAAAATAGTCTCTAAAAATAATGCATAAAAATTGAGTTAAGAGAGAATATCATTACTCTATTAGAATTAGTACACGTAAGGACTAAAGAATAGAAAAATACAATAAAATTATTATAAAACCTAAGCATAACAAGATAAAAAGTGTTTAAAAGTAACAGATTTCTTTGTTCTTTCACATTATTAAAAAAAAATTCAACATTTCTAATAAAATGAATTTACAATTTAAATTTAGGGAGGTTGAAATGACCTCTACCTAGTCCAGAGATTTTCTTTTATAGACAATGAGACAGGTTCTCAGAGAGGTTCCTTAAATTGTCAAAGCTTTAGGCTGTGAACCGTGGAGTTAAGAGTAGTTTCAGGTTTCTAATTCATTGATTTTTTATATTGGAGCTACTTCACCTTTAATGAATTATCAGATGTAGGGCATCTATCTCTCCTGATACTGCTCTGTATAGTAAGTTTAATTCTGCTCTACCAATTAACCATTTCAGAAAGCCCTTCCCTACCTCCTCACCTCTTCAGAAATTTAAAACAAAACAAAACAAAACAAACCAGCAGAAAAATGATATCCTTTACTTTTCTGTTCTCTCTTTCCTTTTGACCTGCTCTCCAACTTTCCTGGCATTTTCTGGGCTGGGTGAACAGTATTTTTATATTTGAATTAAGATAATTTTCCCTTTCCTGCATATACTCAAACAAAACCATGCTATGCTATGCTTCTTTTTTTTTCTTCCTTTTTTCGTGTTTCTTCCTTTTCCTTTTTTTTTTTTTTTCCTTATGCTTTCTTCTTAAATTGATTCAAGGCAAGATGGATGTCTTTGCTCCCAGTCCATTGTCCTGAAAATAAAATCTATGGCAAAGCCAGACGTGCTTTTTTTAAACCACAGAGCTAGCTGTAGACACTAAACATATTGATAACCCCCCAAAGTTTTCTATTTCTCATTAACTTTTAAAAGCCTTGCTGACTACATGTGCTCATTACGTTGAGTTGTAAATGATGTTTGAAGAGAATGATTCCAGCCCACTCACTGCACAAAGAGAATACAAACAAGCATTTCTCAATTGCTTTTCCAAGGTGATACATGCTATAATACTGTGCAGAGTTACTGCTATGAAAGTCTGAAGTCCCAGAAGTCTCGGACCACTGAAAAACGAACATGAAATGAAGAAGATATGTAACTTGTTCCATGGTAACTACAGTCACCTCCCACCAACTTATTAAGTATAGGTAGAATCTTTCTTCTCTAAGATAAAGTGCCACATGAGAAACTCTGACTTCTTATCCCTCTCAGAAATAATTTTTCTTTCTTCTCTGGCCTGTTTGCTATTAATAGCTCTTTGTTAATGCTAGAAGCCATAGCTATAAGTGACTAATACTGGAGTTGATTGAATAGGACTGATGTTACCAAGGGCTACTTCTTTTTCTAGACAAATTGAATTCACTTTCTATTGCCATTTATAATGAATATTATTATAGTTTTATCTTTTTTATCTGAACATTGCGGTGGTGTTGGGGTGACTGGAAGGGTTACAGTCTTGCTAATCATAGTTGTAGTTGTCTGTTTCATATGGTCTTCTGAGTCAGGAATTTATTGTATCATAAGGTCCTTAATCCATCACTAGAAAATCCACTGAAGATCATCCTCAAAGTAGGAAATTATCTTTGGAAACCCTACTTGCATCAAGAAAAAAGCTTTCAGGGAAGCTGGGCTGGCTCAGTGGGTTGAGCACTCACATTGCAGTCCCAGGGTCTGAGGATTGAGTCCTGGTCCCGGCCCCAGTCCATGTGAACCCATATACTGAACTGGGGTGTGCTTCCTACCCTAGTTTGGCTCCCTCCTGGGGCTTGCCTCTCATGTGGGTGGCCCCTGGCTCACAGGGGTGTGCCTCCCTTGCTGGAGGCCCCCTGCACAATTCCTGCCTGGCCTGGCCCTGTGCCCACATGTTGAATAAAATTATTTTGAAAACTAATGATGTATTTACAACTATAGAGACTGATCTGGGCCCTCCCTCTTCTCTCTGTCTCTCTCTGTCAAAAAACAATAAAAAATACCAGTAAGTGTCTTAAGAAAAATGCTTCCTACTGAGAAAAAATAAAATAAAATAAATGCAAGTGCCATAAGCAGCCTTTATGCTTAACTTAGTGCCTTGAGATGAACAGCATAAATACCACCATAAATATATTAACCCTATAGCATTAGGGACAAAACTATGGTGCATGATTAAAAAAAAATGATTCCAAGGAGCACACTCTGATATTGATTATGGGGTATAATAGGCCTACACACATATGTTATGCTTATGTTGAGAAAATTATTTTCAGAGAAATCAGTCCCAGCTAAAATCTTTTAAACAGAATTTTAAACGGATTTTTCTAGGCTACCAGCCTGAGGAACAACAAAGAATGTATGGGATGACAAAAACAGTCATAACTAGCCGAGGCTCTGCTAGTATGAATTCTGGAAACCCAGTTTGCTCAGTAGGGCAGTCTCCTTGCTGCCTTACATGATACTGTTATGCCTGAAGTCACTGTCAGATTCCTCTACGTTTTTGTTGGTAAATGAGAGGTGAGATGGGGTGGGGGGTGCTTTGCCTCACTTGACTTTCCTTCTGTTACTAAGATTACTGTCACTTGTTTGCTGCCATGGCAGCTGAGCTCACGTCTACCATCTTTGTAGCAACTGCTCTGATGCATGTGCCTTTGCTGTACTAATCAAATGCAGGACTGCTGCCCACTGTCCCTGAGACCGTGGGATGTTACACCCTTCTATTCATGCCACTTCTTCTAAGAGCCTATTCTGAGACCCTCAGTCTATATTATAGTATTGGGGCTCCAATTTTCCCCCTAATCTCTATTCCCCTCAGACTAGACAGCACCTGGGGAAATTTATCCAGACAAAAATATGCTGTGTTCCCCCATGCCTAGATAGTGGTGCCCTTTACTCTGCTTCTTCCTTTTATTTCAGGGCTGGAGCTAGAAGCAGAGGGGAATTATTTCCTGATTTTCCATAAGAGGAAAGAATCTTATGCTACTCCCTTTTATGTTACTCCTTCTCCTTTGGCGTTAAGTTGCTAGACAAGTTCAGAATTCTCCTTTTAAAACTTGCAGATTTGACCCTTCTCTTTTTGGAATCTGTTCAAGCTTTAAAAATATATTAGATTGTTTTCCACAATTTTATATAATTCAACTCCTAAAAAATTGTAAGGGAGAACTAGCTGAAATCAGGGACTGTTTGCTTAGAACCCTTCGCTTGCCATCTACTACCAACTGTGTGATTTTGCTGTGAGGATTAAATAAAATAACACATGGAAAGCACTGATAAAAATGTTTGAAACACTATTCAGTTAGAGGACATCATGGCAGAAAAAAACCTCATTTATGATAGTAATAAAGAAGATTACATACCAGGAATAAACTAGACAAGAAATGTATAAAACATATCTGAGTAAAATTTTTAAATTCTCCTGAAAATTATAAAAGTAGAATTGAAAAAAATGAAACTACACATTGTTCCAGGATAGGGTGACTAAATATCCTAAAGCAGACAGTTCACCCTAAATCAATTTATAAATTGTGCAAAATCTCAATAAAAATGCCAACAAGCTTTATTATGTTAGGTAAGTTTATACTAAAATCCATAAAGAAAAACACACATACAAGAATAACCAAGAAAAATAATTAAACTAATAAAAACTAGGAGGGAGTAGCCTTATCAGACGTTAAAACGTACTATAACGCATCTATAATTAAAACAGCATGATATTGTCACATGAATAGACAGGCTCATCAGTGAAGAATAGAAAGCCTGGAAATATACCGAAGCAGATATGAAAACCTAATGTATGATAAAGATGACATCTCAAATCACAGGGACAAAAATTGTCTTTTTTTAAGTTTCAGGTATAGAAAAGAATTGATTAGACATTTTATACCTCACTAAGTGATAATGCCAATAAGCTTATTACCCATCTGACACTGTCCATAGTTGTTATATTATTGATTATATTCCCTATACTGTACTTTATATCCCTGTGATTATTTTTAAATTATAGTTAATATTCAATGTTATTTTATATTAGTTTCAGGTTTTAGCATACTGGTTGGACATTTAGATAATTTATTAACTGATCCCTCAATAAGTCTATTATCCATCTGACACCATACATAGTTATTCCAGTAGTCTTGACTACATTCCCCATACTGTACTGTACTTCCCTGTAACTATTGTAATTATTAATTAGTCCTTCTTAATCCCTTCACCTTTCCCACCCAGCCTTCATCCCCACTTCCATAAAGTAACCATCAGTTTGTTCTGTACATCTCTGAGTCTGTTCTGTTTTCTTTATTTTGTTCTTTAGATCTACATACATAATAAATGAGGGAAGCCGGGATGGCTCAGTGGGTTAGGCGCTCACTTTGCAGCCCTGAGGACCGAGGATTGAATCCCGGCCCCAGCCCATGTGGACCCATATGCGGAGCTGGGGAGTGCCCCCAGTTCAGTTCTCACCTGGGCGAGACCCCGGCCCAGTTCCTGCCCTGTGCAGCCCCGCCCACCTGTGGAATGAAACTATGTGGAAAAACCAATGATGTGCAGCTATGGAGACTGTTCTGGGCCCTTCCCCTTCTCTCTGTCTCTGACTCTGTATCTCTCTCTCTCTCTCTGTCAAAAACAATAAATAAATCTTAAAAAAAAAATAAATGAGATCATATGGCATATGTATTGGTAGGCAGCAGGCCACAGGGTTTACATATTATAACATTTTGGACCAAATCCCAAAATGGACTTTTTAATCATTAGTACTGTAACTATTGGGAAGCCATTTGGTAAAAAAATAAAAATAAATAAAAAATTAATTAGACCCATGCCTCACGCATTTCACAATACTAAATTTCAAATGAATTAGAGATGTAAATATAAAGAAATGAAAACCTACATGTATTAGAAGAAAACATGGGTGAATTCCTCTTTAACCACAGAGCATGAAAAGACTTTTAAACTATGACTAAAAGAGGAAATTTAAAAAATTGGTAAATTTGACTGCATAAAATAAAGATTTGTTCAATTTCAAAAACGTCTAAATAAAGTGAAAAATAAACTAATAACTTGGGACAAAATATTTGTAACATATACCACAGACCAAAGGTAAATATCTTCAAAAAAAAATATATATATATTTTAAATCTCTTAAAATTGAGTAACAAGGGACTAAAAACAAAAATAGAAAGAAGTTATAAACAGACAATTCAGAAATACATATTTTGTACATGGCCTCTAAACATATGAAAAGATATTCACACTCATATACAGAGTAATACAAATTAACAAAACACTGAGGTACCACTTACCATCTACATGATCAGGAAAAAACAGAAAAGCCTAACAACTCATTTGATTATTAGCAAGGCACTGGGGAAACTGGCACTCCCATAAATTACTGAAGAGAACACAAGTAAAGAAGTGATTTGGGGTTAATATATTTTTAATTTTGTATAGCCTGCCATTTTTTCTAACTAGCTGAATGTATGACAGTCTCTATAAAGGAGCTAAAGTCATAAGACAGTAAGTCCCCATTAACACACAGAATGCCACCTGATAATGAATGATGGAAAACAAAACTCTTGCCCCATTAATGATGTTTTTAATCTTTTTTTTTTCTATTTTCTTTTTCCTTCCTTCTTCCTCTCTCTTGCCTCTCTCCTTCCATACTTTCCTACATCCCCTTTATTATTTATAACCATATGGAATTTTCTAGGTAGGAGAGATTAAATTTAGAGAGTAGCACTATATGCAAATACTTCAAACTTTTAATTTTCCTGAAATCTTTGACTCTCCATCAGTTTACCTTTAGTTTATTAACAATGAGAAGTATTTTAAATGTTGAATTTCTAATATTCTTTCTGAGCATTAGAAATAAATTTAATTTCATTTCTACCAATAGCTGTTCTGTAATATATAGGTCACATATTGAACAAAATTTAAACTTTCTGGTGTATGATTCCCTCAAAACCAGGTGTGTCCAATCTTTTGGCTTCCCTGGGTCACATTGGAAGAATTGTCTTGGGCCACACATACACACATAAAATATACTAACAACAACTGATGAGCTAAAACACAAAACAAAATAAACCAAAAGAAAAAAACCTCTCATAATGTTTTTTTAAAAGTTACAAATTTGTGTCTGGTTGCATTCAAAGTCATCCTGGGCTGCACACAGCCTGTGGGCCACAAGTTGGACAAGGTTGCTCTAAACCAAATTCAAATATTTTCATGTAGCCTTTGGTCATTTTTGAAAGTAAAAATGATCTTCAAAATCTCCTGGGATTTCAAGTTGTATATGGGTAATAATGTTTGATCTAACATTGGTTTTTTGTTTTTCTTTTCTACTTCAGTAAAAGAAAGAGAAGTGAGGGAAAGCTGGGATGGCTCAGTGGGTTAACAGCTCACTTTGCATCTCCGGAGTCAGAGGATCAAATCCCGGCCCAGGAGGACCCATATGCTGAACTGGGGTGTGCTCCCAGTTCAGTTCTTGCCGGGGCCCATGTGGGAGGCTCCCGGCACAGTTACTGCCCTGCACAGCCCCGTGCCCACCTGTGGAGTGAAGCTATATGGAAAACTAATGCTGTCAACTATTGGAGATTGCTCTGGACCCTCCCCCTTATCTCTGTCTCTGTCTGAAAAAAAAAAAACCACAACAGTAAAATAACTCTTAAAAAAAAAAGAAAGATAAGTGGTGCCAAAAATTTTTATCAAAAATTCCTAACATTTCCCTACCATCCACGGACACATAAGCTTCTCTTGTTTGAAGAAGCAAAGCTTTGTAAAACCTGCCACGTAAATCTGAACAGCCTAATCAGTTCAAGCTTCTGTGTCTGACTAGAGTGTGCTTGTAGTGTCAGGCTCCCTTTTTACTTTCATTGTTGTTCTCTGTCATCAACTCTTACACAGTCTCTGCCCTTCTGGTCTTCTCTCTCATAAGAGGTTAAGAAAAATTGGAGGGAATCGCTGGTCAGCCAGCAGGAACTGTCAAAACTTCAGTCATTCTGGCCTTCCTCCCAAGGAACAAAACAAATTATTCTCCCATCCAGTCTCTTCACTGCCCTCTGGGCTCAAGTCTCAAACTGTCTGAACTCTCCCATATGGCTCTCGATGTGTGATTGTGTCATTCCATCAGGAAGCCTCTCAAAAGGCATTTTCTCAGTTTGATTTATATTTTCCTTTTCTCTCTAATACACTTCCAGGAACACCAAGCTTTTCTTTATTCTTCTTAATCTTTCTGCTTGTCCAGTTCCCTTTTTTTTCTTATCTTCCAAAGTCCACTCATTTACTAGATTTAGGGGTAAGAAATACACCAAAATGTTTCATTTGTTCCAGATTTGATATTTCCATATCAAGCATTCTATTTTTATTTTTGTTTGTGTGATATGTATGTGTGTAGTCAAAAGATTTAAAGACTCCACTAAACCATAGTCTTTGAACATTGAAAAGTAGAAAGTATTTTTCTATAGTTTTCAGAAAGAAGGTATTTATGAATATATAATATTTCAGTAATTCAGGTAGAATATTCTAAAATGAAGTCAAGTCAGTATGACTTTGAAAACATAAAGAAGCAATGGTATGTGAAGCCAATGGTTTGGTTTGTCTTGCCCATTGTGACAGTGTGAGTAGTACCATTTATCTTAACACACAGGATGATGTCAAACTGTTGCTGCTGCCAAAGAATTTACCATCAATCTAGCCATGTTGACAAATGAACAGAAGTTGAAGACAGACTTTAGACAAAGAATGTAGACCTTAGAATTTCATCCTGAAAATGCTTAGGAATGAATTTTAGCAGCTTTCATAAATAATAAATTTTCTGTAATTCACAATAAAGAAAAAAAAATTCATGGGAAAAGAAAAAGGGGGTACTTAATCCAAGAAGAAAATAGGTGAGCACTCATTCTGTGTTTTTGATTTTCCATTTCAGGCTCATTTGCCTTCCACCAATATCCCAAAGTTTAACTGATTCAGCGTAAGTGTGATAGTACCTCTCACTTGATATTTGGATCACCTAAGAAATCCAAATCCTTGATAAAATATGAGAGGCTATTTATTTTCAAGGTAAGAAAGGCTCTCTTGCTCCTTGCCAGTTACTGACTAATCCCAACTCAGAATGTCTCTGGTTTCTCTCTAACAATCTAACAAAATATTTTATGGTAATTAACTCTGTTTAGTTGCCCACAGACTCACAAGGTTTTGCTTCACCTTTGTAAGTGATGCTGAAATCCAGAAGGTCCAGGGGAGGGTATGAGAGAGATTCACTGAAAATATGTAGTGTGTGTCCTGGCCATAATGCTGCTGCTACAACTACAACTACCACCACCACCGCTGCCGCCGCTGCCGCCACCGCCACCGCCACCGTCACCGCCACACACACATACACACACACACTCATGCACACATATTTACAAATACATACACATACATGTCTAACAGTAATCAACTATTACTGCCCTGATTCACTAGGACATTTTCATTTGAAACATGAGGTGAAAGTCCCTTTATTTTTACTCATAGGCCCTAAAAGCCTTAAAAGGCACCGAAGTGATGAATCTGAGTCAGTCCATTAACATCATCATTAATTATATAAGTCAATTCTTTTAATCCTCTATAAATTCTTAAGTAAAGCCAATTATTTTACCTGTTATGTTTCTTATCCCTGGTCTGATTCACTTAATTGCTAGCTACATTTAAAACACAACTGAAAGACTGAGAGTGTCTACATGCACTTTAGATTGGTTTCCTAGTATACTTGTTGTTACTAGAATATTTATTATGTTCCCACTATGTATTAGCCTCTGAGTAAATAAAAGTGGAAAGGTGAATAAAGTTCTTACTTTCATAAATGCTATATTTTGGTCTGAAACTCCCAGTTAAAATTTGATAAATTATGAGCAACATGTTTTGTTTCTCCTCAAAGAATTAGTCAATTTTTTATATGTAATAATTTAAAAATTAACACATGCCTACTATGTATTAGATACAAGGAATACAAATATTAATATATCAGGGAATGTCCTATCTCTCATTGTGCTTAGTATCTTTAATCACTGTAGAGTCGCCTGTAAGTTGAGGCTTTGTTCATAATATTGGCACATATGACAAAAATCAAGAAAAATAATATTGATGAATATCTGTTAGGCAGGTGCCACACTAGAGATAAACACACCACAACTGATTTTGGAAAAAGGTAAATGAGAATGAAATAGTTCTTCTGCCTCATCTATCTGCAGTTCTTGGGTAACAAATGATTGTGGATACTACCCAAACCATTTTCCAAGTGTAATTTCTAGAGCGTTTCCTGGTTTCTCTTACTCGATTAATTAGAATATAGTGAACAGAATTCAACCTTTACTTAATGAGTCAATATAAATTATGAGTAAATAATTGTGCTTGGTTTTAATATAGTTATCCTTTAAGTAAGCAAGGAAAATTAGGTTCAGAGAAATGACTGCTTAATTTTTTCACCACACTTGATTATCAATACTCATTTCCCATTGGCCTCAATGTGTCTATCTGCTTATTTGTAGCTACCTACCTCCATTCTTTATAGTCTTCTGAGAAACTATAGAACCAAACTAGACACTATTTGTGTAAAATTGGATTAAACAGGCTTTGAGGAAGTGCCTGAGGAGTTGTTTTGTGACTGAAATGCATTCAGATATAAACATGGGGGAAGCCGGGATGGCTCAGTGGGTTGGGCTCTCACTTTGCAGCCCCGGGGACTGAGGATCGAATCCAGGCCCCGGCCCATGTGGACCCATATGCTGAGCTGGGGAGTGCCTCCAGTTGGGTTCTCACCGGGGTGAAGACCGCGGCCCAGTTCCTGCCCTGTGCAGCCCCACCCACCTGTGGAATGAAACTATGTGGAAAAACCAATGATGTGCAACTATGGAGACTGTTCTGGGCCCTCCCCCTTCTCTCTGTCTCTGTCTCTGTATCTCTCTCTCTGTCAAAAACAATAGAAATAAATCTTAAAAAAAAAACAACAGATATAAACATGGTAGCTCCCATTTAGCTGCTCTGAGTATGTCTACCATCATACTCTCAAGTGAAATTTACATTAATGAAAGTGAAATTATAATTAATAGACACAATTCAAATGGTTAAACCAGTAGCAAGTAGAGATGGCCCATATTGAATAAAAACTGTCTATAGCAGGGGTGTCAAACTCAATTAAAACACGGGCCATTTGGTGCAACAGGCAAGATTCACACGGGCCACATCACAGTTACAAATATCTCCAGAACTGAGTCAGCTCATTTATACACTCCCACAGGCCCCCAGGAAAGGCACTGGGCCACGTATATACTCGTCTTCAGTAGTTAAAGGGTTAACGAGGGAACTGTGTGTACGGTATTGCCTCAATCTCCCCTAAGCGCTATTTTCTTCATAACAATTTTTTCTATTTTCATTTTATTTCAGAGCATTGTGGGCCACAAAAAATTACCTCGGGCTGCCAGTTTGACACCCCTGGTCTATAGCATAGACAGACTTATCTGCATCTTTAAACATTTATTTAGAGAATAAGTATACAATAATTGGAAGTTATTCCAAATTTAACCCTCTCTTGTCTTTTACTCAATGTGGTTTCACTGTAGCTACATAAACTGCATTAACTGAAATTAATTAAAACCTCTGGCTTTAGGAGAAGCAAAATACTTATGCATTTATTTATTCAATAAAATGTTTAAAAATGTTTATTTATTAGGTCATAGTGTTGGGTACTATTTCAGTTGTTGAACATACAAAGATAGTAAGATAATGTGAATACTTTCAGAGGATCAATAAAAACATGACAGAAAAGCCAGGACAGATTTTTTCAAGATGACATCTTAAGTCTGTACTTGAAAGCACCCCTTCTGTTCTTTTTATGTTGTTTCCTTTTTTTCCCTCTAGCATAATGATTTATATATTACTCTGTCAGACCTTGATACAAAAATACTCATCCCCACCCCTATCCTGGAGAATGCCCAAGCCTGGGGCACCACTTCTCCTTTAAACAAATACACATAATAGAGAAAACATAAAAACTGATGACATCTCTCTGGTATAGAAATTGGACAGAAATATAGAAACATAGCCCTGAGCAAGGCAGAAGTTATGATCTTGATGGATTTCATGTCTATACGCAAGGAGTCTGGTCCCTGTAGAGTTGGAGACAAAATATGTTTCACATGAGGGAGATTGGACCTGTGTCTTTAATGGGGTGAGTTAACGCTGACAATAGTATGAAAAAAATCTGTTGTAGATAATCCCATGGATCTATAGCTTAACATTCCAGTTGAGAGAGATACTATACTGATATAGCCTGTAGAAGTAAATTAAACCACCAGCTAGTGACAGAAAAAGAGTTGTGATATCTAATAAATCATTTGAAGAGAAACCTCATTAGAGCCCAAGGAAAAGGCATTCAGTTAAGTAGGGCAAGAAAGACAGAACATCTCATTCAAAAGAGATTACAATTCAAAATGTCAAAGAAAAAGACTCTCTCCCAATCAATAGTCAAAATAAAGATTGAGTCTAATGACAGTAAAGTAAGTTTGAAAAAGATATTGAAATAAATATGTTGAGAAACATCAAGAAATAAAGGAATAATTTCTAGTAGGAAGGAGAACACAGAATTTTTTTTTAAAGAAAAGATAGATTGGTATAGGACAATATTCACTTGGCATGATCTAAGAACAAAATAATGAATTGGGTAAGGATTTCACCAGAATCCTTATTCAATTTGTTAGTTTTTTAGTCAGATAAAGAGATAAGAGAGGATGAGTTGTAGAAGATAACTGAGACATTTGCAAAATCTCTGGAAGATAGTAGAGAAATTGATAAATTATTCATATTTGCAGACATAATAGCTGAATGTTTTCTGAAACCTAAGAAAGATGTGAATCCTCAAATTGAAAGTACATTTAAATACCAGGCAAAATGGCATTAAGCTCACACCAAGATCCAGAATAGTGACGCTGTAGAATATCAAGATAAAGAAACATTATTAGAAGGAGGGAGGGAGGGAACAGGAGAGGGAGAGAGGGAGAGAAGAGGGAGAGGAAATGAAACTCAAATAAGCTCCAGCTGTTTATCAGCAACAATAGCTACCAGAATACAATGGAATAGCAGCTTCAAAATACTAAAGAAAAATAACTGTCCTCACAGAATTTTATATCAGCCAAATGACTATTCAAAATTGTAAGCACATCGGAATATCTTCGGACTTAAGTAGACAAAAACAGTTTACCACCCACACACCCTCACTATAAGAACCAGTAAAGCATTCCTTCAGCAATAAGGCAAAACAAACAATAAGAAGAAGCAGGAGTGTCAGATGAAACAAAAAAGAGAAAATATGTTAAAACTACACTGAGAAAAAAATTTTTTTTAAGAAAGTTTCTTGAACTGCCTAATATATTATGTAGCTATTTGAATTTAAATTAAGTGAGATTAAAAATTCAGTGTCTTGGGTAGGCCAGGATAGCTCAGTGTTTTGAGCTCTTGCCTCACAATTGTGAGATCCAGGGTTTGATTCCCAGCCCAGGCCCGTGCCAAACCATAGATTGAGCTGTGATGCAACTGGTAACTGCTGGGACAACACAGCAGTGAAGGTTCTCGCCTCCCACACAGGAGGAGCCTGTTTGGTTCTGCCCTGAGCACTCCACATACACCTGTGTGGAATGAAATCAAGTCACAGCTAAAGACGTAAAAAACTATGGAGACTGCTCTGGGCCCTCCCCCACTCTCTCTCTCTTTCCTCTCAAGCAATAAAATAAATCTTTTAATAATTCATTGTCTTGTTATACTAGCTATATAGTTTAGTGGTCAATAGCCACATATGGCTAATAATTACTGTCCTGAACAGTGAGAATATAGGACATTACCATCATTTCAGAAAGTTTTAATTGACAGTTTATGGAACTCTGGCAAACTATGTAATTTATATTCTGAAAGTACCTAGAAAGAGTATAAATAAGTGATGTATCTACTGACCTTAAGGATATCAGCTTAGGTCTTTTATAAAATCCTGCTTAATGAACAGTTTAATCAGTATATAGTTTTCTCAACTCTTTATTCGGTGTGGCAATCAGTAGACGGAATGTACCAGTTTTCCAGTCTCATTTACAAACCATCTCATAGTAGATAAGGTCTTATTAAGTATAGCAAATCAACCTCAGTTATAAAAATATTTGAAGGTATACCTTTAAAAAAATAATTTGTGACAACATGGATGGATCTTGAGATTATTATGCTAAGCAAAATACGTCAGACAGATAACATCAAGAACCAGATAATTTCACTCATGTATGAGATATAAAACTGAAAGTAACAAATGAACAAGACAAACAAATAAAAACTCATAGACACAGATAAGAGTTTAGTGGTTACCAGGTGGCAAGGGGGTGGGAGGAGGTAGGAGAGGATGAAAGGGGTCAAATATATGGTGATGGAAGAAATGACTCTGGATGGTGAGCACACAATGCAATATATAAGATGACAGATAATAGAAGGGTACACCTGAAACCTACATAATTTACTAACTAATGTCACCCCAATAAATTTAATAATTTTAAAAAAGATAAAAAAGGTTAAATTTGCAAAATCATTTATTTGTTCATGTTAAAAGAAGTCATATACATATGATTTTGAACTACATAAAACCAAATAAAAGCAAAACAGAAAAATAGCAGCAGCAGCAACAAATCCTCCTATTGCTTTCATAAGCACTTACACTTCACTTTTCAATAGTAAAGGGAAGTTGCATAAGATAGATGTATAGTTTTGTAACCTCTACATAGCCTCCTATCATAAATTATGTTATAGTCTTGGATAAGCAGAGGTGGAATTAAGTGGGTATTTTAAAGTAAATTAATTAGGCTTTACTTTTTACACTGTCCATAAACTCTTTGTTGGTTCATTTATTTATTTTCTCACATATTTATTTACTTACATAAAAATTATGTTGAATGCTTAGTATATTTCAGGCATTGTGTTAAGATGATCTTTGCCTTTAAGAAGTTTATTGTTTAGTGTAATACATAAACTTTACATTGAGTCAAATGAAATAGCTTATTTGTTGTTCAAAAATGGTAGAATATTGGCAATTTCATACGGTTAATCTGATGCAGAGATCATTTTAATTCAGAGTAATAAATCTGTAATAAGTAGAAGTATATGCTGCTGCTACAAGATCAAGCATGACATCCTAGGTTACCCAGGAGGGCTTCTTGGAAGAAATGAGGCCTGTGCTCAGATCTATCGGGAGAGTAAGAGTTGGATCAAAAGGAAATAGTGTCAGTAGAAAGGTCAACCTGTCAATGAAAGACTTAACAAAGTTGCAGGAAGCGACACCGATGGAGGATATCAGACACTCAGACAACTTTTAAGATAGAGGAAGGAGACTTTATTAGCCAGCCGGGTTCACAGGGCTAGCAGCACCTAACAGGCGCTCCCCCTGGTTAAATTTCTTACAGGTTATACACTTTTTTAGTGTCCATGTGATCCCTGTGTCTAAGATTCTATGTGCCATTCGTTACTCAAGGTGGGGAGGGGGAATCTCGGTAGGAATGTAGGAGTTTTGGGATAAACCTTGTTAGAGGTTTCTTGATAAATCCTGTTACTTTTAAGTTTGTGAGGGTCTCCAGGTGGCAGGAGGCCAGTCACTGATTTATTTGGTGTAGTCAATCTGCCTCCAGAGTGAGCTATCTTAAAATTCTTCCCCTCTCAACAAATGAACCTGCATGTGAAGTTTGGTCACCTTTTAATAATGATTAAGCCCTTTTGGATATATATAGGAGTGGTGAAAGGGCTCACTTTTAAAAACTTTCCATTTATTAACTATATGAAATAAAAACTAATAACTAGAATAAGGAAGGAAGAGAAAGAGAGAATAAAGGAGGGAGGAGAGCATCGTCTTTGGTGACAGACTAAGTTTTAAATTTCAGGTCGGGGCATGTAACTTTAAGAAATTTACTTCACCTATTTGAATCTTAACTCTTTATCTTTAGAAAGGCAAAGGTATTTGGAATCCTTGTACACTGTTGGCAGGAATGTAAAATTGTGAAGTTGTTATGGGAACAGTATGGAGATTCCTCAAAACATTTAAAAATAGAACTACTGTATGATTTAAGCAATTCTACTTCTGGGTATTTATCCAAAATAATTAAAACCAGGATTGAAGAGACATGTGCAATGCTATGTTCACTGTAGCATTACTCACCATTGTTGAGATGTGGAAACAACCTAAAGGTCATCAAGTGTGGAATGGATAAAGAAAATAGATACACACAATAGAATATTATTCAGCCTTTAAAAAGAAAGAAATCCTGCCTTTTGTGACAACATGGATGAACCTGGAAGGCATATGCTAAGTGAAACAAATCAGTTACAGAAGGACAAACACTATATTATTCCATTTTTATGAGGTAGATAAAATCATCAAACACATCATAGAAACGGATCAGAATGGTGATTGGCAAGGGCTAAGTGGAACGGGAAATGGAGAGTTTCTATTCAACTGATTTAAAGTTTCACTCCTGGAAGATGAATAAATTCTAGAGGTCTGCTGCACAAGATTGTGCCTATAGTTAACAATATTGTATTATACACTTCAAAAATTGTTAACAGATCTCTTGTTAGATGTTTTTACTACAATAAAAAAAGGTGGTGATAATTGATACTATATTATTGGGAGACCAAAAAACAGATGATATATGCAAAGCAGTTATTAATAAAACTTGACTAACACAGTTCAATAATTCCTAAATACAGAATAACCTTTTAGTAATATCATAAAAGTGCTTACTGTTAAAAGGAAGAGACAGATCAGTAAACAATCATGATATTTGGGTCTTCCGACCTTCATAAAGAAAAAGTAATATAAATAAACTAATGCATAAATAAAACATATCCAGATGCAATTTTAAATGATATATAAAGTTGGAAGCATGCTTCTTTTATTTATTTATTTTTAGTTAAATCTTTAAGTTAGCAGGTTTCAAATATCAAAAATTGTAAATGGGTATACATTAAAATATATTCCACCTTTAATCTTTGTTCAGGCTAACTCCTTCCAACTTCCCTCAAAGCAGGTAATCACTGTTAACGCTTTCTTCTTTGCTTTTTCAGAGATATTTTAAATAATAAAGCAAATATAAAAATAAATATTTTATCTCTTGTGTTTTGCATAAATGTTGGCATGCTGTACAGAGTTACACATATCTTTCAGTGAATATGTGCTGGATATGCTTATATAGGTATTGTATACAAGGGTCTCCTCATTTTTATTATATACCTGAGTAGTATTCCCAATGTATAAATGTAATATAACTTAACAAGTTGAACAATGTGAAATTGCTAATTGACTTTTACACCTATGTAAACAACAATTTCATATTATTTGTCATATATTTAACTAACTTCCTAATGAAGGAGATTTCATAAAGTTATGTTATAACTAAACCACATTCATTTATTAGGTGTTGGTAATGCTTTTGTGCAGCAGATTTGAGTGGTTCCAAAACAGACCAAAACTGGAAAGTTGAAAACATTTACTGTTTGGATAAAAACTTCAATCCTTATTGTAAATAACAATTTTTTCTCTATTTGAACAACTTGATGACAAATTACAGAACAGATGTAATATAATTGTAAAATTCATCTTCTGTTAATGAAGATAATTGTTATCAGTGCTAAGTTCACTGTTTATATATTCACATAAAAACTTAGAACTAAAATTGAAAATTAATTCTGAGCAAACCATTAATATCAATGTTTTATCTTGGGGATTCAGTCTTTTTAAATAACTAGCAATTTGGAAATAGATAGGTTTACAGCAATCTGTGTTTTCTGGTTCTCATGTGGTAATATTATTAATACTATTGCAACCATGATAGACAGTAAATGTCAAAAAAAATTGTGTATGTTTGAGTTTCTTCATCAATAGTCTGCAAAATAAAAATTAAGTACATAATTTTA
>PVKE010007911.1:0-49220 GCA_004027555.1 Craseonycteris thonglongyai
CCAGGATAGGGGGGAGGAGCGGGGGGACAGTTGTGGGGGGAGGTGGGAGTGGGCACTAGATATAAGGTGATGGAAGGGGAGCTGATACTGAGTGATGGGCACATAATACGATGCATGAATGATGTGAGGTGGACTTGTACATCTGTAAACTGTCTAATTGTTACCAACCAATGTAACCTCATCAAATTTAACAATAAATAAAAATAAATAAATAAAAAATAAAAAATCGTAGTTCTGGGGGTCAGACGTTCGAACCGAAGGCATCTGTGGGGCTGGGCTCCTGCCCAAGGCTCTAAGGGGGGGTCCTCCCTGCCCTTTCCGGCGTCTGGCGACCCAGGGGCACCTTGGCTAGTGGTCGCAACCCCCAGTCCCTGCCTCTGTGTCACGCGGCCTCTCCCCTTTGCCCTTTCTCCTCTGTGTGTCTGTCATAAGGACACGTCGCTGCATGGAGTCCATCCCGACAACCCTCATCTCGAGATCCCTAACTCAGTACGGCTCTCAGATGGACGCCCAGAACCTGAAGGCAAACCTGCTCCTCCCTCCCGGCCTCCGGCAGCCCCGCAGCCCCCAGCAGCCGTGGCCTCTTGGGGATGAGGGTGGGGCGCCTTGGGGCCCCTGCTCAGCCGCCTGGAGGTGCCAGGCTCTGCACGGGAGCCAACATCTTCCAGTCGGTCTCTGGAGGGCCTCCCCCGACCCCTGCCCTGCCCGCCCCTTCCCTTTATCTGCGCTGTGCAAATCTGCAAGTGGTTTTGCTGGTGGGGGGCTTGGTGGGGGGCACGTGGGGGGGACCGGCCTGGGATTAATCCCCTGCTTTCGCCGCCTCGGGAAGGCCATGCCCTTGAATTGATGTCACAATTTTCTCTCTCCCCCTAATTAAACAGAAAGCGCAGCCAGCCAGGGGGTGGGGCCCCCTGGGGGGGAGAAAATGAAGAATTCAGGGCGTTTGCCGGCAGTCCGGCGGGTCCGGGGTTTCCATTGAGGCTTTGAAAGCCTCCCGCGTGTCTGCTGCACAGAGATAGGACGTGAATGGCGATGTCGCGTGAGGCGGAGGCAGCTCCGGGAAACAGGGAGGGTGGACCGCAAAGGCCTCGGGGGAGCAGCACCCGGGAAGCACAGGAAGTGGGTCCTCTGCTGTTGGCCTGTCCCCTCCCACAGGTGCTCTGGGGACAGCGTGAAGCTGGAGGCCTGCGGGGTCGAGGGGGCCTGGGCTTTGGGGACAGCCAGGCCTTTTGCGCAATTCAGCTCAGGCCTGGTGGACCCAGTTCTGGCTGTAGGGCCCCGCGGAGAGGGGTCTCCCGGGGTCATGGACTTGGCTTTGCAGACGCTGTGATCCATGTGTCCCCTGAGGTCATTACGGGCCCCCAGAGTCCCCTCCCCCGAAGCTGGCTGGGGGCTTTAGGTCCCCAGGCCGGATGGGAATCTCAGGCACCACCTGGACCTCACTGGCCGGCCGGACATGGTCTCAGCTCCCTGCAGGGAGGTGGGGCGCTGAGTGTGGGGACGGCCTGCTGCCCCTCCCTTCGCTCTCACAAGGCAGGCACCATGCCACTCAGAGGCGTGGGTGGCACCGAGGAGTGGATCGGAATTTCCAGGCCCCGCCCAGCTCCTGCCACCCCTCCCCGAGCGGCCTCACAGCCACCCACCTGCCCCGCTGCCTGCCCACCTCCTGGGCGCCAGGCCTCCCTCCGTCAGAACCCTGGCCAGAGAGAGGGCTCACAGGCCCGGACTGTCCCCTCCCGGCCCCGGGGGGCTCACAGGCCCGGACTGTCCCCTCCCAGCCCCGGGGTTCACAGGTCAGGACAGGCCCCTCCCGGCCCCGGGGTTCACAGGTCTGGACGGGCCCCTCCCGGCCCCGGGGGGCTCACAGGCCCGGACTGTCCCCTCCCAGCCCCGGGGTTCACAGGTCAGGACGGGCCCCTCCCGGCCCCGGGGGGCTCACAGGCCCGGACTGTCCCCTCCCAGCCCCGGGGTTCACAGGCCCGGACTGTCCCCTCCTGGCCCCGGGGTTCACAGGTCTGGACGGGCCCCTCCCGGCCCCGGGGGGCTCACAGGCCCGGACTGTCCCCTCCCAGCCCCGGGGTTCACAGGTCAGGACGGGCCCCTCCTGGCCCCGGGGCTCACAGGCCTGGCTCAGGACGCAGGGGTGAATGAATGAACAGATGGATGAACTCTACGCTCTCTAACCCGCTCTTCCCGAACTCGGGTCACCTCTCCTTCATTTGTCCCAGGTCACCAGTCAGTCAGTGGCAAAGCTGGGACCCGAGCCCAGGCCTCAGGGCTTTCTTCTCTCTCGCGAGATGAGATGTCGGAGGCTGGAGTGGGGGTCGGCCCGGGCCCCCACCCTCACACTGCTCCCTGCCCCTGCTGCTCTCGGGGAAGACACCGGTGCGCCAGGGGGCATCCCCTGGGCCCAGCCGTCCTGCGCAGCCCGTGCACTGGGCACTGCCGTGGCCGCATCGCCGCTGAGACACCCCGGGGGGCACCGCGGAGCAGGGCGCGATGGCAGAGCTGCGCACATGTCAGCGTGCCAGCTAAATGCCAGACGCTGATTAATCTCGCAGTGCGAGACGCAGGGGCCCCGGCCAGCCTCCCCCTTCTCCTTTGTCTAGGACGTAATTGTCTGGGCCACCTCTCCAGTTCTGTAATTAATTGCTTTGGGGAAGGCAGCTGGGCTGCTTAACCCCTTTGTGCCTCCTTGCAATAAGGAAGCAGCTGCTGGCCGAGCCTTTACGTGCGCCCCGGGCTGGGGTCAGGACCTCCGGCTCAAGGCCCCGCCCCTGCCGCTAGCTGTGCGTGCGACTCAGTTTCCCCCTATCTCCCATGCAGATGAAGCCTCGGCCCTGCCTTCTGCTTCATTCATCTGCTCGGTTTGATTCAACTCCGCCTTTCCCGACAAGGTTCAGACACGTGCCGGCACGTCTATCACGCGAGTCAGCCCGTAGAAAGCCCTGTTCCGGAGACGAGTAACCTCAGGGGCCGACGTGGCCGGGGCGTCCTGGGCAGGTGGCCGAGGGGCAGACACTCACAGGTCTGAAGGACCAGGCGTTCGGCCGCACACGACAGCCATCCGTAACAGTAAGGACCCCGCATGTGTTCAGGGCGCACCCTGGGCACAGGGCACCGCTCCGGGCTCGCAGGGTACGGCACGGAGCTCCCTCTGCTCAGGAGCCGTAGCCGGGCACGCAGCGAGCCCCCCACATAGCTGCTGGGTCACGCGTGTGGAGGCACGTGGCGTGCCCACCTGTGGGATGGGGCACAGCTCCCCCACTGCAGGTGCCTGGGATGTGTCAGCTGTGCAGTTGCTTATTGAATGGGGCTGTTTTCGCCCCAAATCACAAATAGCTATGACCTCCCATGACCACCAGCAGGCATGAGAGGGCTCAGCAGGGGGGCTGGGGGGCCCCTTGTACAGATGAGAAAACCGAGGCCTGGGGAGCAGCGACCATTTTTATAAGGTTTTCTATTGTTTTCTTATAGACTTGTAGATGTTCTCTATGTTTAGATGTTCAATTATGTTTATAATTGTCAGAAACGAGTATTCTGACAATTATACTCACTGAAACCACCTCCTCTGTTCAGCGAGCCGAGTGGGAGCCCGTCAGTATCCTTTTGACGTGAGGCGCTTCCACACAATGTGATCATTTGGAGATTTGTCCACGCTGTTACTCGCAGCAATAGTTCCTTCTAATTGCTGAGTCATTTCCGTTGAATGAATGGGATGGACTGCAAGGCGTGTAGCCATTGACATGTTGACGGACAATTGGGCTGTTTTCAGTTTGGGGCTTTTTATAAATAAAAATGCTGTGGAATTAACGAGCAAGGCTTTGCTTAGACACTCACTTGCTTGTCTCTGGGGGACAGGGGCTGGATCTTCTGGTCGGTGTGTGTTTAACTGGTAGGAACCCACCAAACCACTGTTCCAAAGCGGCCCCCCGGCTCCCATTCCCACCAGAGCGGAGTGGTGGTCCCACTGCCCACGTCCTCACCGGGACGCGGCGGGGTTGGCCTTTTTCACTGTAACCGTTGGAATGTCTGTGTGCGTCGTATCCCTGGGGCTTTCATTTTCGTTTTCCTAATCACTAATGCTGTTGAGCATCTTTGCATGGACTTGACAACCATTTATCTTCTGCCCACTTAAATTGTATCACTGAGTTGTGAGAGTCTTCACATACTCCGGATAAAAGCCCTTTATAGGGTATGTAACGTACAAATAATTTCTTCCCATCTGTGGCTTTTATTTTCCTTCTCTTAACAGTGTCTTTCAAGG
Organism: Craseonycteris thonglongyai; assembly: GCA_004027555.1. Lineage (NCBI taxonomy): Eukaryota > Metazoa > Chordata > Mammalia > Chiroptera > Craseonycteridae > Craseonycteris > Craseonycteris thonglongyai. Next base: position 4,268 of record PVKE010007911.1, read on the forward strand.
AGCAGATGTTTATAAACTTGATGAAGTCCACTTTCTTCTTTTATGACAGGTTTGGTGTTCTGGCCACAGGTCTTTGGCGAAGGTAAGGTTACAGAGATTTTTCCTACGTTTCCTTTTAGGCGTGGTACAGTTTTGCTTCCTGGTTAGGTCTATCGCCCATTTTGTATTGGTTTTTAAATACGAGTGTGGTACAAGGAACAGATTGGAGTGTCTTTTTCCCTTTTTGGAATATGGATATCTAATTGTCTCAGCACCATTTGCTGAAAAGACCATTCTTTCTCCACTCAATTGCTTGTGGACCTTTGTTGAAAATCATTAGCGCCATTTACGCATGGGTCTATTTTTGGGCTGTCTATTCTGTTCCATTGAAGTATTTGGGTACCTCTGGGCCTCAGTGTCACACCGTCTTAATTACGGTACTTTTATAGTAACTCTTGACATTATTAGTGTTAGTAATCCAGTGTTCTTCTTTTGTGTAAGTGGTTTTGGTTACTCTTGGATCTTCACATTTCCATCTGAATTCTAGAATCAGTTGGCCGATTTCTTTTTTACAAAAACTGTTTAGATTTTGATTGGGATTGCATTGAATCTACAGATCAAGTCTGAGAGAATTAATGTCTTAACAGTGTTGAGCCTTCTGACACGTAAACAAGGTTTCTCTCTCCACTTATATAGGTCTTTTATTTCATTCAGCAATGTTTTATAGTTTTTCTTTTTTTAAAGATTTTTAAAATTGTTTTTGACAGAGAGAGAGAGTAGGGGGAGGGAGGGCCCAGGGCAGCCTCCATAGTTGTACGTCATCAGTTGTACGTCTCGACATACTTTTACTCTATACAGGTTGGGGTGGGGGGGACACACATGAACTGCATGAGAGGCATGCCCCCAACAAGCCGGGGGCCTAATTGGGGGCCTCCTGAATGGGAAGCACACCTCAGTTCAGCATATGGGTCCTCATGGGACAGGGCCGGGATTCGATCCTCAGTCCCCGGGGCTGCAAAGCAAGTGCTTAACCTGCTGAGCTATCCTGGTTTCCTTAGTTTTTCAATATTCATGCCTTTCGTGTCTTTTATCAGATTGATTCCTAAGCATTTCATTAGGCTGTGCTATTATAAATGGTGTCTTTAAATTCAATGTTCAATTGTTTCTTTCTAATACATAGAAATACAATTGCATATTTTGTGGATTGAGCTTGTATCCTGCAACTTCGCTAACCTTGGTTTATCTGTGCTAGTGGGGGTGTTTGATTTGGTTTTTGGTTCTGGTACCCATAGATACCATTAGATTTTCTACAAAAAAAAAAAAAAATCATGTTGTCTGTGGATAAGGACAATTTTACTTCTTTCTTTCCAATCTCCATGGCTCTTATTTTTTTTTTATCATGTTTTACTGAACTGACTTGAAATTCCACTGCAATGTTAAATAAAAGAGATGAGAGTAAATATCATCAGATTCTTCTGAATCTTCGCGAGAAAACATTTAGTGTTTCATCACTAAGAAAGATGTTAGCTGCAAGGTTTTTTATAGATGTCTTTTATCAGGTTGGGGAAGCTTTCTTCTATTCCTCATCTGCTGATGGTTTTTATCATAAATGGGTGTTGGATTTTGTCCAATACTTTTTCTGTCAAATACTGTTGCCCGCCCTCAGAAAGAAGCCCAATTCCGGGAGGCCACCCACCTGCCTCCTTCCCACTTATTCTCAGTCACTGAGCCCCCCAACCCTCTCCAGTCCCCCCAGCTTGCTCCCTCTGACCCCACCCACCGGCCCCTGCGTGGGGGCTGCATGGTGCAGTCCTGGCTCGTGAACTGCCTTCCTGAGAACCGCGTTCTTCACATCTCAGAATTCGCTTTGCAGTGGGTCTTGTTGGCTTGTTCGTTCTCCTTTCCACACCCCCACCTAGAACCCCAGAGCCAGGCTCTGTGATGGCCGTGGGGCCCCCGTCCCTCAGGGCCCCCGGGGCGGGCCCCCAGTAGAGAGCAGATGATGGATGTGCAAATGACATCCGCAATAAATGTGTGACCGTCCTCGTATCAGGGCTGCCGGGAGGTCCCTGAGACCCTTCCCGGCTCAGCCTCATCTCGGACTCTTCTGGGAGAGCTGCCACTGCACATGGGTGGCCCTCAAAGCGCAGGGGGACCAGCCAGGGCCAGAGGGGGGGGGTCCTGGGATGCAGAGAGGGGCGGCCCCTCGCCTGCCCTCCTAATGCAAACGCCCGCCGCTGCCGGGAGTGACTGGAGCCGGCCACCCGCACAGACAGGCTTCCCTGTGACCTCCACGCAGCACCACTGCAGGCCCACGGCCCTTTAGCAGCCGCGTGGCTCCCCAGGCTGGGGTCTAATTGCTGCCCGTGGCTGTGATCTCAGAAGAGGTGGCCGCCCGTGGGGGAGCGCGGAGCAGCCGCCGTCCCCAGATGACAGGCAGGAGGGTTTCTCGGTCCTCCTTTGAATGGTGGCAGGAACAGAGCAGCAATTACCCATCAAAGGCCGAGCGTCGCTGTGCGGGGACTGGCGGCGGAGGACTCACTTACCAGCACAGTCAGCACCTCGGCGCTCCCGGCCCGAAGCGCATCCCACGCCCTAGACACCCCACCCCGCAGCTGAGACAACCAGAGCAGCCTGCCAGGGAAGCGGCCGCCCCCAGGACCGCACCCCGAGACCAGGGACGTGGCGGATGCGGGGCTGATTCCTGGGTTGGGGAGGGAGGCGGAGGCTTGAGGTGGGTAAAGTTCATGCCCTGGGGCAGGGAAGGGGCACGACTGTGGCAGCTGCTGCCACCCCCAGATGGCAGAGCCCAGGGCTCCAGGAATCGGGGTGTTGGGAGGGCTGAAGCCCCTTTCTGATCACCATCCCCGTGCACCCTTCACCGTGCAGCTGGGGGCGGCGGGTGGGCGGCCCTCCCAGCCCTCCCAGCCCTCCCGGCCGGGATCTCTAAAGCCAGGCTCCGGGCCATCGGCCGACGCTCTCCAAGCCCACAGACAGGCCGGGATGCTGGACCCGGCCTTCCCGGCTCAGGCAGAGAGACCCACACGGTGCCCGGGGGCCGTTCCGTTCCTCTGGTGACTCTAAAGTAGCTGCTGGCATTCTGTTATGTCCTAGCAAGTGCCCGGCCCTGGGCAGCCTCCGCCGAATGGCCCTGACCCTTTGCGCTGACCTCTGTGAGCCTGCGGTCTCGGCCCAAAGTCAGGACTCTCAGAGCCTCCCGCGGGGCTGTTTTGAAAATAAAATGAAGCACCTAAGGGTGACACGAACTCTGCCCCCGGGGCCGCTGCTACAGATGGCTGAGCGTTTACCAAATGCGAAGTGCAGCCCCCATGTGTCACGGCGCCCATGGTTGTCCCTGCCTCCCATAGCCCGTCCCACCGACGAATCTGCAGCTCCCACCGCACGGGCCACACCCAGCCCACTCTGCCGCCCACTCTGCCGCCAGACGCAGCTCAGCGTGGCTCCCGGGAGGGGGGTGTGCAGAAGGGTCCCCGGCCGCGGCCTCCGAAGCTTTGTGGAGCCTGAGGCGACGCCCGGGCGCCGTCACCGGGAAGACCCGGGCGCAGCGGAGCGTGCGCTGCCTATTTATCTCTTGACGTCCCGTGGATCTGACGATAAACAGTTAAAAATAGGGATACGTCTAGAAGTTTTCTTTCCCCGCAAGCCACGTCTCCCGGACAGATGGCGGAACCTCGCTGGTGGGTCGGCGCTGCTCACAGCTCCCGCCGACTCCTCGGCGCTCCGCGGGGTTTGTCGTCTCTGCATTATTTCTCTGTTTTCAAGGTTATTTTTAGTGTTCTTGGAAAGATCTGATCCCAGACGTGAAGACTGAGGGAGCGGCCCCCCGGCCTGCGTGCTCCTCATCCAAGACCCTCTGAGGTCCCGGATCCGGCCGCTCCAGCCACAGCCACTAGTGTCAAGGTCAAGGAAGCAGCGATGAAATCCGGGTCTGTGGTCACACATGTCACATATCAGGTGCTGCACAGCCTCATGTGGCCAGTGGCTACTGAGCTGGACCGCACAGGGGAGAGGCCTCGCCCATCATCTGAGAGCATCCCGATGCACAGAGCAATGGTTAGCACCCCACCTCAGCCAGGGGGACCCCCAGACTCCTCCAGGCTTACAGTGAGCCCTGCTCATGGGACTGTGTTGTCCCCACACGTCCACAGCCTCAGGCTTGCAGGGCCGGCTTCCTGTGGGGAGTGTCCTGGCCTCTACAAATCTCCCCAAGCCCGTCCCTCAGGCCACCAAACCGGAAGCCTTGGAGAAGGACTTTGTATCAGTCACCCACCGCTGCGTAACAACGTAACCCCAAACGTAGCAACTCGAAATCACAACCTCTGACATCTCACAGCTTCTGTGACCAGGATGCTGGGCAGGTGGCTCTGGACCTTCCAGGGGCTGCAGTCGTCACCTCCAGACCCCACTGGGGAGCCCCCTACCCAGGCTCCTGTGTGCTTGTTGGTAGGATACAGTCCCTTGTGGGCTCATGGACAGAGGCCTTGGTCCCCTGATGGTCATTGGCCAGAGTTCCCCTCTGTTCTTTGTCCCGTGGACCCCCACAGAGCAGCTCACACACGATGGCTGGTTTCATGACAGCGAGCGATTGAGAGGGTGAGAGGGGGTTTAGAAGCCCTGGCCCATCCCTTCCGCTATTGTGTATCGGTTAAAAGCAAGTCATCGGTCCCGATCCACACTCAGGGACCACGTAATGACACAACTCCTAGGGTGGGGTATCACCAGAGCCATGCCGGAGTGGACCCCATAGATGGTGTCTATCCTCACTTTGCACCTGGGGGAAACTGAGGCCCAGAGAGGTCAAGCAACCTGCCCACGGCGGCAGAGCCAGGCACTGCCGATCGGGGCTAGGGATCCAGTCCAAGGCTGTCTGTCACTTCCAGATCTCGGCGAGGCCCGGTGGCAGCTTGCGCTGTCACTCTCAGCGCACCGATTCCCAGCTTAAAATGAGATGTGACATTTCTCAGTGCACGCGGGGCCTCCAAAATGGAAGAGATTTCATGAGTATGTAAATCGCTGGGCCCTGCCTTCCTGCCTTGCCTCACAGCCCCCCGCCCCCCAGATGCTGGAAGAGGATCAGCAGTGGGCTTTTTAATGGAGTTAGAATCCGGCGAGGAACATAATCCAACGTGGGGCGGCTGTGCCCTGGCTTCCTGGGGGGAGGGTCAGGCCGGTGATGTGGGTGCTCTGTGCCCCTCAGCACCTGCCCATGGTCCCCAGGGTGGGTGCACCGGAGCTCTGAGCCCCAGGCTGGGCTGGGAGGGGCGGCAGAGGGCTCAGGAGGCACAGGCTCACCCCCTGGGCTGGCAGATGAAGACACAGGCCCAGGGCGATGCCGTGACCTATGAAAGGATGGACCACAGCTTGATGACTGTGTCTTTGGGTCCCCATCCTCCTTGTCCTGCCGTTACAAGGAGATGCCTTAACTCGACGGATATCCCCCGGTCTCGCGAAGGCCCTGCCCCCGTAGCAAACTCAGCGGCCCTTATACGGGGCCTCTGTACCTGGTACCTCGTTCATCTGCCGAAGTGTCGTGTCTGTGTGACAATGAGGACAGCGGGCAGTGTGCTGGTATAGTGCTGGCTGAGTAACCCGGCTCCACACTGCATGGCCTTCAACGCTCTGAAGCCACGGGGCCAGCTCTGGCCCTGAACCATCTTTACTGCCCCACCTTCCACCTTGAAGTCTGTCACCAAATGTCCAGCCAGTCGCAGGGATCTGGCCCAAACCCCTCACTGTCCCCTGCCCCCCAGAGAGGCCGTGGGCTGGCACACTGCCATGCCTGTGCCGTCTTGGCCGGGCTGACATCCTATAGGGCAGGTCATCGCTCCTCTCCTGCAGAATCACCAGGAGAATTAAGTGAGATGATACAGGCCAGGACATTGCAGCCGTGTGACAGCAGGCGCTGAACGAACAGCAGCCAAACAGGCCCTCGTTCCCTCCGCGTCCTGGTGGGTAAGACGGGACGCCCCGGCACTGTGGGCTGGCACTCCACGGGCATCCTAGGCAGAAAGGATCCAGCCTCCCAGGACCAGCCGAAGTCCTTGCTTCTCATTGACTCTCACTGGGCCACGTGCCTCTTCCTCAACCAGTCCCTGCGGCCCTGGGAACATGCTGCTGTGATTGGCAGAAGCTTGGGTCACAGGTTCCAGAGGCGGCATTAGTTCCTGCATCAGGTGGGCTGCGGGTCAGGGAGGGAAAACGGCCGCAGGTGGATGCCCAGAACGCGATGTCCCGCATCGACCAGGGCCCCTGGGGGCGCTGCGCCTCCGTTGTCCCCTGGACCCCACACAGTGGCCCCACAGAGCTCCTGCTCCACCTGCCCAGGCTGCCCGTCTCAGCGCACGCCCTGGAGCTCGGAGGGAGGCGGCCAGGTCCACAAGGCATGCACGATGCTCTGGGTGTGCCCGAGGGCCAGCGTATGCCCCTTGTGTGTGGGCAGACGCCGCCCAGCCCGGAGAAGGAAGCAGGCCCGGATCAGACTGTGCACCAGGATCAGAAGGCAGGACCGGATGCCTGGGGGAGCCAGAACGCCCCGAGCCCTGCAGGGCTCCCTGGGCTGCGGTCCGCGTGCCCACCGGAGCACGCTGGCCGCCTGTCACACACCCCCGCCCCCTCCGAGGTCGGAGCTCCGCCCCAGCAGACCCCCTTTCCGTGAGGGCTTGGGAAGCCGGCAGTGCAGGTGGGAGGCAAACGTGTGCGTCATTCCCGGAGGAGAAGCTCCGCGCTGGGCTCTCAGCTGGGGGAGGAAGGAGAGCGAGAGGAGGAGGCGGGGAGGAGGGAGGAGCGAGTTTCAGCACAAAGTGGCACGGAGCCTGCTAGCCTGGTGACGAGGAAAGGACAGCCTGCTGCTTCAAGGTCACACACTGCAGGGTCCCAGACACCCGGGCGTGGGGCTGGCTGATTAGGGCCGGTCAGGGGCTAGGCTTGCCTTCCCTCACAGGTGGATCCGAACCAGGGGACCTGCTCAGAGGGCTGGGGAATGGAGCGTGGGCACAGGACGCGCTGGGCACGGGGAAGGGGCTTTGAGAAGCAAGGCACCGGGTCCCGCACTGGCTGACATCAGCCCCGAGGCTGCAGGCTGCCCCGTCAGCCTTGTCGTGCCTCTGCTGTGAGTTCCTGGGCCTCTCTGCTGCCTGGGGTGTGAAGATGCCCCCCACTCCCCAAAACGACACGCATCCCTCCAGTCTCCCCTGAGAGCCTCTAGATGTTCACTTGGTTCTTTCGCATCATGAGTCAGTTTAAGACTCCTCCCTGGTCCAGGGGCTCTCAGCCTGGGAGTTCCCCAGGGAAGACGCCCTTGCGTGAGTGTGTGTGTGTGTGTGTGTGTGTGTGAAGGAATCCCTACTCCTCGAGAGGCACGGCCTGGCGGGTGAGTGGCAGGAACAGGGAGGCAGGGAGCACACGGCTGGCTCCCAAGGGGGCCCCTCACTCGCCCTTCAAGTCCAGGCTCGGCTGAACCACACAGCGGGCAGGGCCCAGCTGGAGTGGAGTGTGCAGGCGGGCCTGGGGGAGACTAGAGTTGGGGGCCTGAGAGGGGTCAGGCAGGGGTCCTGGTCTTCTGGGAATGGGGGCTGCCCAGGGCAGGTGGCTATGGGGAGGCTGAGGCCACCTGCTCCCCTCCCCCAGTGTGAGAAGTGGGAGGAAACCATCCACAGGCCTCTGGAATTCACTCTCCGCCTTGGTCCCCAGTCCCTGCCTGGCTGAGCCCCATTGGATGACAGAGTTGGCCTCCCGGGCTCCTGTCCTCTCTCCTCCCTGGAGTTCCTGAGGGAGCCCCTGAAACAGGGCCCAGGGCCTTTGACGGATGCGGATTGGGCTGCATGGAGGTTGAGTAACGTCCCATGGCCACACTGCTTGGCGAGACAGAGCAGGGATTGGCACTGGGCACTTCGGCGCTGGGCCCACCACTGGGTGGCCACGCGGTCAGCCTGACCGTGGGAGACAGCCTGCTGAGACCCAACCCCACAGGCCACCCCAGGGCCTGCAGGTGGGACCATGCTCCCTCCCCAACCTGCGGGCAAGCTCCCCCAAGAGTCTGGTCACCCTGCTCCTCCCTTGGGGTCCTCCAGGCGCGTGGACCTCTCCGGGCCTGGCCGCCGCCCCCAGCCTCTGCCCCTGATACTCCCTTCAGTCTCAACCTCCCCTCCATGCGGGGATCCAGGCTGAAGGCCCCGCCCAGACGCCAGCTCGCTCATCCGTTGGCACCTGTTATTAATGAGCACCTAGTACATGCCAGGAGCTCTGGAACTGCAGGGCGCCAATGTGAGCACAGCAGACGGCCCCCACATGTGCGGTGCATCTGAGCCGGGGACGCGCATCGGGGAGGGGGCGGGAAGGGACAGGAACTGCGTCATGTGGGCTTCCAGGCACCGCGTGGGCCTTGCGATTCGTAAGGAGGGCACGGGCCTGACATGTGTTTTGAAGAGGGGCCCTTGGCTGTATTGTGTGGTGGAGGCACCAGGAAAGCAGGGGGCCGGGGGAGCCGGCGCTGAGTCCCCAGGGAGGGGTGGTGGCCCCCGGGCCTGGGGCATCGGCAGCTGGGGTGCAGAGCATCGGGCCCCAGTGAGAGATGCATGGGGTAAAACCAGCAGGACCGGGTGGCAGCTGCAAGGATGCAGAGAAGCTGCCAGGAAGGACCCAAGAGAGGGACTAGGGGCTGGACCTAGAGGTGTGAATGGTCCAGAGGTGGGGGTGGCCCCAGGGTGGGCTTGGCCCCGGAGGTGGGAGACCTCGGAAGAACAGGCTTGGGCACCCCATGTGAGGATTGGGAAAGACCTCAGCCACAAGCCACCCTCTCCATCTGCCAGGCTGGGGGAGATCCTGTCCGCACTCCACGGTGACCCCTCTGGCTGCTGGGTCCTGGTGACCCCGGCCAGGCAGACGTGGGACCCCCGTGAGGCTGGGCCCCTGAGGCAGGTCCAGCCTCCCTCGCGTCCATGCCGGGTGTGGAAGGCTCATCCCCAGCATCCCAGGGCTGGCCAGGACAGGCCCACCTCCAAAGCCCCCGGAAAACTCCGAATTGGCATAAACGTATTCATGCATTTAATGTGTAGGCGCCCCCTGTTTTAGATAAAATGCTTTGGCCTTCTGGGAGTCCTGAACAAGAACCACGCTTCTGAAGGCCCCTGTGCATTCTCCAAGGTCAAGGCTGAGCGCAAGGCGAAGCTGGGCCAGACCCTGTCCCAGGCCCTGGGCCCGGCAGGCGGGCTCAGCACTGAAGCCGGCCCGGGAGCCCGCCTGCGCTCCTTTTGCAGCCTGGGCGACCGGGCCCGCGGGGCACAGTGTGCGTTTAAATGCCGGAAAGTGGAAAATGTGCTAATCCGTCAGGCCAAGTCTCCCTTTCTCCTTTTACATTACTCCCTCCTCCCTCCACCGCCGACAGGAAAAGGCTTCTCATTTGGAAGCCTTCGGATGCAGATGTGTGAAGACTGTGGTAGCGCCATCTCGGGACTGAGCATCTTCCAGCGGCTGAGAAGCCCGTGCAGCCCAGAGAGCGCTCGGCCCGGGGTGGGCGCTCCCTCCCGGGTCGGCGGCGGGACGCCAGCCACGGGGCCTCAGCGCCCCCTGCAAGCGGGAGCCGGCACTGCAGCGCCCGGGCCAGCGGCGGGGGGCGTGCGCTGGGGGTAAGGAGGCGTGGATGGGGCAGGTGGGCCGCAGGAAGGGAGCAATGCCACCCCCAGCCCGGCCAGCCTGGCCAGCCCTGCCCAGGTGGCCTTGGACAAACGACTTCACTTCTCTGGTCTCTGGCTTCCCCGCATGTAAATCCGGGGGGTGGGAAGCCTGTGTATGCCCTAAGGGCCTTTCAAATGAGCTGTGTGACCTCGGGAAGCCAGGAGAACTCTCTGTGCGCTCTTGGAGGGTAGAGCGGTCCACGTGCACGGCCGCTTGGAGGGAGCCGAGCCCAGGGCCTCCTCGTGGTTGACGCACAAACGCAACCAGCCTGGGACCCTCTGGGTTTGACAAGCAGGAGGAAGACTCAGGAGCGAGGACCTGGGTCTTAGAGCAGGGGCGTCAAGGACACAAAGGTCATTCCTGGCAGGAGCAGGCCCTGCCCTGCTTCCGCTCTGGGGGACGCCCCTGGGCAATGAGAACCCGCATCTTAGGCTGTGAGACCCCGATCCAGCCTCCCCAGGGCCAAGAACTTGCCCACCACCTGCCAGACATGCTTCTCCCAGTTGTTAGCCCCCGGTGGGTCTAGTGCAGGATCACGTGGGCAGAAAGAAGCCAGCACCCAGAGTGCCACCAGAGGCCGTAGCTCCTCCCAGCACGAGACTTCACAACCCTGAGGTCCCCAGACCTGGGACACGGGGGTGAGGGAGGGTGGAGATGCTGGAAATGTGGGGGTTGTTCCGAGAGGAGGGCGTACAGATGGGAGTGGAGGGGAAAGACCAGGGCAGGGCAGGGTGGAGCATGGTCTCCCCGCCTCCCCGGTGCTCCCTGGGGAATGAGGCACAGGGCGGCCGCACCGAGGGACAGAGACGGGCAGGAATAAAGCTTCCCGCACACATGCACGGCCCCCACAAGAGCTCGTCAAACGCGGGCTATTACTGTGGCTGCTGTTGCTATTTGTCTACCTGTCTTGCAAAGAGCTGGAGAGGTTCAAATAGTACAAGTCCTTTATATCCCCCGAAAATGGCCTCTCGGTAGAACAGACAGCTTGACAGGCTCAGGCGTTTGCTCAGCAGGGAAGCAGAGCGGGCCGGGGTGGCTGAGATGGGGTGGCTGAGACCCCGAGGCTGAGGGGCGCCCCGGGGGCCGGCAGGGTCGGGCCAGAGGGTGGAGTCCAGAGGCAGCAGAGCCAAGTGTCCCAGCCATCGGGCTGTGGGAGGAGCTGACCTGCCTGCCATCACTCAGGGGTCGCCATCTGATTGGCACAGGCCACTGGGGGGGTAGTCGAGGGGGTAACCTTATGCTTGAGCAGGGAGGAAGGAGTTCCTGGGGGTGTAGCCTCCTGGGGTAGGGTACACAGCACCCCGGGCGCCCGCTGATGATTATCGGGTGCCTAAAGTGGGGTGCAGTGCAGGGTTCACCTCTGCTGTCCACGCACACGTCCTCCTGGGCCTCGCTGTCCTCACCTGTGCGTCCGGGACACAGAACAAGGTCGCACTGGGTCCCCCCATCAGTCCCATGGTTGTGCTGGGAAAACAGAGATGGGCCCACTTTATAGACCAGGAAACTGAGGCCCGGATACACGAGGCGGCTTAGTCTGTCAGTCCCAAGGAGGAGCTGAAGGACCAGCAGGGAAGCTGAGGCCCGGGCCTAGTCCCCTCAAAAGCTTTGGGGAGCACGGGGAGCCCACGCCTCACTTTCTTGTGCTTAGAACCGGGACCAGTTTGGGCCCCAGAGCACATTCTCCCTTCTCCCAGGGCCGGGCCCCTGACTGGCCAGCAGCCGGCGGCTGCAGCCCCTCTGAGTCCAGCTGAAGGCAGGGAAGGCGGGCCCGGTAACCAGGTCCAGAGCTTCCCCCTGCTGCCCAAAGATGGGGCGTGGGGGTCACAGCTCCCCTACCCTCTTGCCCCCCCGCCCCGCTCCCCTGGGTGGGGAGGAAACCCAGGCTCAGAGCTCTGCGTTAAAACAAAATCAAACAAAACGACCCAGAGCAACAAATTGTCTTCTAAAGGAGGGCCACCCAGGGGAGGCGCTGGGGAGGGCGGGGGAGAGTAAATCTGCCCTCCTGCCCCCGCTGCAGCGATGCGGGCACAGAGGCTGCTTTATTAGAAGCCATCGCTCTGCGTCCTGGATGAGTTAGGGAGCGCTTCTCTCCGGAGAACGGCCTGGGCTTTGGGAAGTCAATATGAGTAATATGCCCTCCGCCCCTACGCGGGTCAGGGGGTCTTCTCTGCTACCCAGGCTGGGGCCCGGGACAGGGGGAAGGGGGAAGCCGAGACCCTGTGGGTCACTAGGCAGAGGTTCCCCACGGTGACATCATCGGCCTAAGGACACACAGCTGGAACCTGCTCCGCATCACTGCCCCAGTAACACCGAGGTGGCTGCAGGGGAGCCTACAGATGGGGTCACTGGCCCCCTCAAAGGCTGTGCTCCTCCCTGTCAAGCAGCACCCCACCCCCCGGGCCCCCCCAGAGGCTGTCCCGGAGCCATCTTTGCTGGTTCATCGTCATGGCCACATATACGGGCCCGTCAACCAGCACAACAACAGTGTTCACTAAAGCCACGTTCTGACGCCTCAGGCACGAGCGGGGTGAGCAGGTCTCTCTGCCTACGAGAGGTCAGTGGTGAGATGCCCCGTTCCGGGGAGTTTTCATTTCCTCGCTGGCGTTTGGAGGGAGACAGGAGCCCGGGGCTGGTCGGCGGGGGTGTCAGGGGAGAGACCAGGGCAGGCACCAGCCTGCAGCATGGGAAGCACCGCGGTTTGCTAGGCTTCTCTGAGACGCTGAAGCAGGGAGACGGGGTGAGGAGTGTCGGCAAGACCCCCAGGGCCCCGGGGCCTGGGATTGGAGAAAACAAAGCTGAGGGCCGGAGAGAGCCGGGCGGGACCCGGGCAGGTCAGGGTGCCAGGTCAGAAACGGCTCCGGGGTTCACTGCCTATAGCAGCACGCATGCCCCGACAGCCACACCCGGGGAACCCCACAGGGCAGTGGTGATTCAGTGGTCACTACGTGATGGTTCGGCATCAGTCTCTCCCAGACCTGGGAGCCGTACAAGCTGTGTCTGCCCGGCTCACGGCTGTGACCCCCGAGCCCAGCCCGGGCCCGGCCCGGAGGACACCCGGGAAACGTGCGAGACGCAGAAGGCCCTCGTCCTCGCTCCCTCCTCCACCTGCGCGTCACCAGTGTCTGCCGACCTTACCTGAGGCCCCAGACACACCAGATCGGCATGTCCCAGCAGCGTGGTCCTGGCTCCACGTGCAGACACACGCCCACGCCACCCGTGAATGCGTGTGACGCCCGCGTGCGCGGCCGCGGTGTTGGGAAGGGGAGGTGAGGACCGGGCTCCGGTGTGATGCCGCGGGCCCCACAGGAGGCGTTGCTGGAGCCCTGGGGCGGTGCCGTGGCCGCCCGCCCGCAGACGCCGCTGCGGTGGTGATCGCCTGCCCTCGTGCACCTAGCGCTCCCAGTGCCGCTGTCCCACTGGGTCCCGCTGTGGGGAATCGGCCACGCTCTGCGGGTCCCGGGCTTGTCTGATGGGTTGGAGTCGCCACAGGGCGACGGGGCGGGGGGCGTTGTGTCAGTGATGACAGAGACCCTGGGGAGCTGGTCGGGGGACCCTGTTCCCTGGAGGCTGGGGGGGAGAGGAGGGCAGTGGGAGAGAAGTCACCATGGCAACGCCTTGGAGAAGTAAGAAGGCCTCCTTTCTGTTCCATCCAGCAAAGGGGCTATTGCCGGGCTCCTAATCTGTGCCCAGGCCTGGGGGGCGGGGTGTGGGGCAGGGTGGGTGGGGAGGAGCGACCGTTCCCCACCTCGAAAGGCTCCCAGTCCCCAAACGTCACACACGCCTCGTGCACAGCCGGCCTGGCCGGAGCCCCGAGCGTAGCTCAGTGGCTGCTGAAATGAAGACGGGCGGGCGGCCTGTGACGGCAGGGCCACCGGGCTGCGCTGAAGGGCAGCCTCAGGCCTGAGCACCGGACAAAGGGGACATGTTAAGGGCTGTTGAGCACGTGGACACGGAAGTGGAGGGCGGAGAGTGAGGTCCTCTGACCTCGCTCTTACCCTTCGGTGTGGCTGCAGCGAGCAGGACCCCGCGGAAGGGGCCCGGCCTTGGCCTGGGACTGGTGGCCCCCCAGGGACAGAGACACAGGTGGCCAGGGGATTCATAGGAGGAGTGAGTGCAAAGTGAGGGGTGAGCCTCAGCTGGGGAGCCCAGGCAGGAACGCCAGCCCCCTTGCTCCTGCCCACCAGGGACCCGGCGCAAGCGGTGCTGGCAGCGCCAGGACCCAGAGTACAGAGGTTCCGCCGGGGCACACAGAGGGAGACCACCCAGACGCCCCTACAGCTGTGGGGTGTGGCCAGGTCCAGGCCCCTCCGGGGACGGCAGCTAGGAGGAAGGAGGTGAGAGGAGTGAGCCCTGGCCCTCCGGGGTACGTTCTGGGGGCTACAATCATTTGGGGTCTTGTCATTCTCATTTCACAGAGCAAGAAAAAGAGGCTCAGAGAGGCTATGCAACTTGCCACAGATGACACAGCGCAAAGTGACAGAGCCTGTGAGGCCCGGCGTCTCCCGGAGGGCACGGTCATCCTCCCACACCCCCTGGTGTGGCCCAGGCCTGCCATCTGACACACGTGGCTTGTTCATGGCACGTCAGCTAGCACCACGGTGTGTCCGGGTGACCCGGTCCCAGGTGAGGTGGGGCCAGCACCGTGGACAGCGGATTCGGCCAATGGACCGGCCCCAATCTGGCCTGAAAGAAAGGCCAGGCAGGAGCGGGACGGGGGTCCGGGCATCCCCAGGTCTTGGATGCTAAAGCTTCCCCAGGCTGCTTCCACGGAGCATGAAGCTGCAGCCGCCTTTTCGAAGAACTCAGGTGCCGCTCCCCAGGGCTCCGCCAAGACCAGGCGACATTCGGGGCAGGCGGAAGAACCAGAACGGCGTCCAGAACCACAGTCAGGGTTTTATTAGCATTTTGATTGTAGCAGCCGCTCCCCGGGCGCCGGGGCCTGGACGCAGGCGCACGCATTCAATCTGGAAGGCGAGATTGAGCCGCGAAGAGGAGCACAGAAAAGGAGCCAAACAGACTTATTTTAATAATGCTAAAAATAACCATGTCGGTACTCCCTTCTGCTGGGGGAGCCGCGGATCAACTTTATATGCACTCTCCCAGCTCTCGTCTCCACCCGTGCCGGGTGGTGAGAGCCTGGCTGTGAGAGCCTGGCAGGGATTCAGGTCTCCTGCCTTCCGGGCTGAGCTCCCCAGGCCGCTGGGGACTGGGGGCGGGGAGGGGAGGGCTCCGCTGGAAGGACCCGGGTAAGCTGCTATGCTGAGGAACCGGCAGCTCCTCTGTCAGCCTCCAGGAGAATCGCAGGCCCAGGGTAAACCTCTCACTTAACAGCTGGGCCAGTGGAGGCCTGGTCAGAATCAGGGCAATGCGTGGTCAAGAGGAGGCGGGGCTGTCTGCACCTTGGGGACATCAAGGTGGCACCGGGAGGAGCTACTCAGCCCGGGTGACCCAGCACTGGCCTGCCCCAGCCCCGGGGTGGTACGGATATAGATCCAGGTGGCCTTGTGTTCGGATGACAGACCCCAGGCTCAGTCACTGCTGTGGACCGATCCAGGCCCCAGCGCTAGACCCAGCACTGTTGACACTACCGGGTCTTTCTGAGTGGGTGGAGCCGTGGCCCACAGAGGCAGCAGTGCCCCCCTGGGGTGCCACGCCTGCTTGAGGTCCAACATCTGACCAGTTCGCCACCCTCTCCCCACCTGCCTCTCCCAGCACCACCCAGAGGGTTGACCCCAGCACAGACGTACCCTCAGCAGCTACTGGCTGGTTCTCATTGCACCTTGGGGCATGGTTCTGCCCCCTCTGAGCTCAGCTGGCCACTGGCTACAACCAGGCCTCTTTCTGGGGTCCCCCTCATATCTCCTGCGAGGCTGGCTCTACCCCTGGCCTCTCTCCAGCCTTGAGGCGTGATTGGGCACTTTGCCAGTGGCCCCTGCGTAAGCCCCTCCACACCGATCACGCATCTGAGCACACTGGCTCGGACCAGGTGAGCCGTTGTTCAGCCCCTGGACTGTGGTTTGGAACTCTGGGCTTCTCCTGATGCTGCCCCCACCTGTGCCAGCTCATCACCTGCTCCCTGCTCACAGGACCCCCTAGAAGGACCGCTGTGGTCTTTCAGGATTGCAGTGCCCTGACTCACCACCACCAAGCCACCAGCTGTTCCCTCAGTATCCCTCTTTGCACATCCTGTGCCTCTCCCTTGTAGAATGCTCCCCTTCTCTTCCTGACAATTTTCTTTTCAGTCTTCAAGAGGCCCTCCCTGACAACCCCCAGGCAGAGCTGCCTTCTCTCCCCCAGTTACCCAGACCTCCATCACGACCACTGCTGCGCTGTGGTGATGAATGAGTGGCCAGCCTGCAGGTAAGACTGTCTCAGCCACTCAGTCAGTGTCTCTGGCCTGGGGTACATTATTCAACCTCTCTGTGCCTCAGTTTCCTTACTTATCAAATGTGACTTTTAATAATGCCTGCCTCATAGACCTGTTCTGAGAATTAAGTGAACTAATATATATAGAGAGAGCTTAGAATACTACTTGGCAGATGCTACGTGCTCAGAAAATGTTAATTACCATGACTATCAACAACATTACCATCACCAATATCATCATCATCAACATCATCATCATCATCACCATCATCATCACCATCATCATCATCACCACCATCATCATCACCATCATCATCACCATCATCACCATCACCATCACCATCATTGTCATCATTATCATGTGACCAGCATTGTCAGCATCCTCATCATCCTCATTACCACCACCATCATCATCACCATCATCACCATCATCACCATCATCATCAGCATCACCATCATCACCAACATCACCATCATCACCATCATCATCAGCATCATCACCATCACCAGCATCATCATCCCCATCATCACCATCATCATCACCATCATCATCATCATCACCATCATCATCATCATCACCATCATCATCATCATCATCATCATCACCATCACCATCATCAGCATCATCACCATCATCACCATCACCATCATCACCATCATCACCATCGTCATCATCATCATCATCATCACCATCTCTATCATCAGCATCATCACCATCATCACCATCATCATCACCATCACCATCATCACCATCATCACCATCACCATCACTATCATCATCTCCATCAGCAGCAGCACCATCATCTCCATCATCATCACCATCTTCAGTGGCCTATGAGTCCTGGTGCTCCAACAAGAGTCTGGTGTCTGTCAAGGTCATGCTACAAACCACAACTGAGTCCCACCTCCTGCGTCCCAGCCCCATAGCCATCATGCTCTCCCCCAAGGAAAAGCACGTCCCAAGTCCCAGTGGGGAGAATGAGGAGCCCACTGGATGTGACAGAGCCACCACCCGGGCTCCCACATCATCGGGGCAGCCTGCCGGGCTCCCTCGCTCCAGCCGGGCAGAGGCACTGCCGGGGTGGGGTGGGGGGAGGCTGGGCTCCAGGGACTTGTGTCCTCCACAGCAAAGGAGGGGCAGCCCCCCACAGCCCACGGGGCTTCCCCAGCCCCCAGAGCCACCTCAGCGTTTGGTCAGCCTGTCTCCCGCTCCCGGGTCCAGGGGCCCCTTTGCGCTCTGCAGACTTAGTGAGACCCAGAAGCCTTTGTTTTCTTGGGCTCTAATTACCAATGCTGACAGTGTTAGAAATAAAACAATGCATTTAAAACATTAATTCACAAAGGAAACAGTGAGCCAGTACACAGTGCCACTCATCACACCTTCTCAGGGACAAGCAGGCCTGGCACACAGTAGGTGCTCAAGCAAGGGAGGGAGAAAAGAAGGAGGGAAGGGTGAAGGGAGGGAGGGAGAGAGAAGGGGAGGGAAGAAGGAGGGAGGGAGGGAGAGAGGGGTGAACGGAGGGGAAGGGAGGGAGGTTAGGTGCTTGGCTTGCTCTCTGAACGGCCGCTCTCTGGCCTGGGGTTGGCCAAGACTCCCGGCCCCTGAGTCCACGTGAGAGCTCGTGACCGAGGGGCGGGTCCACGGGCTGAGACGTTCCCACGCCAAGTTGGCACGGCTCTGCCCTCGCCGCCTGCACAGTTCTCGCGGCTGCTTCTGAAAATGTCAACTTCTTATCTCGCCAGGATTTTTCCTGACTTGGAGAATTCGATAAAGCGGCAGAGCGGCACTTAAAATAATAATGAAGCTCCGTATTTCTGCGACTCCACAGAGCCCGGCCGCCTCTCGGAGAGGATCAATCTTCATTTTCACACCAGGCCAGACAGCTCTGCTGGGCCGGCGGGGACGTGGACCCCCAGGGAACCCGCAGGCCCTGGGGGAGGCCCGGGCACTCAGGGGGGCCTCATGAAACAAAGGTTCCTGGTCTCCCCCACAACCACCACCCTGCTTCTGCTCTCCTCTGAAGCTTGCCCCACGGTGTCCTCCGCCCTGTTGCCTTTCTGCCCGAGAAACCCAGCTCTGGGCTCCGTCCCCGGCCTTTGCAAGGGCTGGCAAAGCTGTTTTGTGTCCCGTGGTCCATCTGAGCTGCGGAATTAGCCTGGCATGGGGGACTTGCTCCCCTTGCAAAGTCCAGAGGGTCAAACAGGCCCAGGCAGGGCCCACGGCTCTGCGGACGGCCGTGTCCTATGCTGAGCAAGGAGAGCAGGGCCCGTGGGGGCCGCAGGGCTGTTGGTGGCAGACCCAGGACTGGAACTGGACTTCCTGCTATGACCCTGCGGTCTGTGCAGGCCCTCTCATGGGGGTGACACTGCACTGGGGGGCCTGGGCCTTGCCCAGGGGCACCCAGGCAGCACGGGTGGGGGCTAGGCAGGTCCCCACCCCGCTTCCTGTGACTTGGTCAAGTTCAGTGACCACCAGAGCCCCACTGTGTTCAGCAGTACAGTAGGGACAAGACTTGCCCAGCAGGGGCGCTGGGAGGTGGGGGAAGGGCCCTTCGACACCTGGCCCAGGGCCGGCCTCCCGTGGCCACTCCATCCCTCCCGGCCCGGCACGTTTGGCTGGAGTCTCCCCCAGTTTGGCCACAGCCGCCTCGTATGGACGGCCTGCAAATCGACTCCTGGGCGGATGAGAGCTCATTGGTCGGGACTCCTCCCTCCACAGCCCTCTCTGGTTCTCTCGTGGAGGACGAGGGCAAGGCTGGGTCAGGAAGGGTCCAGCTTGGCGGGGGAGGCTCGGGGCTCGGGGCTGGCAGTAGGGGACCCTGTCCCCACGGGGGCCCCGATGTCTCAGGCAAGCCCCGCCCACCCCCGGGTCTTCATCTGGAAAAGGGGGCAGCTCAGTCTCCTGGGACGGTTCCCCAAAGTTGCTTTGCTGTCCATGCAGGTGGTGGAGTTTAAAAGCCTTGAGAAAGTAAGAGAGCCTCAGGAATGTGGGGTGTCTGGTGGAATCCCTGCAGGAGGGAGCCCCGAGGTGCAGACAAGTTCCCGGGTACAGCAGCAGGAGAGCGTCTGGTGGGGGCGTTCCCGGCCCCAGCGGGGCCCACTCTTCCGAGCAGGTGTCGGCAGACGATGGGGCCCCAACGCCGCCCATCACCCGCCTCCGTTAAGAGGCTCCTACCGAAGCCAAAACGTTCGCACACTGTCTGCCGTGGCTCTCACGGGACAGTCGCAGAACGGAGTCGCGGTGACAGAGCCGGAAGCGTCTCCTATCTGGATGGTTATAGAAAATGTTTGCAGGCCCAACCCCGCTTCTTCAGAAGACAGAGTGGTTGAGGTGGGGGGACTCTGGGAGGCTCCGGACCCCCAGACAGAGCCGCCCTCCACCCCAAGGAGCCTCGGAGTTCTGGCCGCACCTCTGCCCTCTCCCTGCCACCTGCCCTAGCTGTCCACCCCGCATGCTTAGCCCCAGGGGCGCCACCTCGGCCGTGGGGTGGGGGCTTCTTCCAGGGACCCCCTTCCCTCACCTGCTTCCCCCGGGGCACAAACAACTGAGCCTCAGTTCCCCGCACAAGTCCAGAGAGGGAGGAGTTGCCCCACGAGGGTGGCTGGGCTCAGAAGGTGGGGGGCACGCTGGGGTCCTGGCCTGTGCAGGGAGGTCTAGAAGGTTCCGGGAGGAGGTAGGGGTACTGAGCGAGTGCATGGAGGCCGTGAGGCAGGACCCCCAGAGCAGGGCAGGGGAGGGCGGGAGCGCAGCAAGCACACCGGGCATCTGGGGGAGGCCCTGAGCTGACGAGTGGGGTACAGAGTACATCTGGGAGCCCCCGGGGGAGCTCGAGGGGTCCAGGGGTGATGGAGGAAGGGGACAGAATCAGACATGTAGGACAGCTGCCTGTCACCCCGGCCACTCCAGCTAAAAATAAGCCAACACACCAGCCGGGAGAAACGGCGCTTGGGTTCATTTGAAGCCGGGCTCGGGGCTCACGCACCCCGGACGGAAACTCTTTCTCGGCGCCTCCTCCCCGCACCCCAGCCTCGCCTCAGCACTCAGTGCTCACTGCTAAGTGCTATTACCAGCGATTACATGCATCGCACTCGTACACACCGGTTATCGCTGCCTAATTGGGCCATAAGTTTGACAAATGTGTCACTTTGGAGATCCTGACGGCAGAGGCGTCTCCAACACCCTGCATGCCGAGCGCCCTCCCCCGAGCTCCGCGGCTGTCAGCGGCGTCTTCCTCAGAACGCCGGGCTTCTCGCACCCCGCGGCGTCCTACCCTGTGCTGGTGGGCACCGTGGCGGGGCCAGCCGACGCCTCGGGGTCGACGAACAGCTGCAGCCAGAGAGAAGGGGGAGGCGTGTCTTGGGGGACACTGCGGTGTAGAGACTTGTGTACCAGTCACCCCGATGCCGTCGTAGCCTGTCAGCTGGGCAGGCCCTGAGTCCCAGTGGCCTGGGAAGGACAAGGACCTCAGGCTCTGAAGAGAGACGTGGCGTGCCCACGCGGCAGCAGGACGGTGGGGGTGAGGGGCCTCCCACCTCCCAGGCTGCCTGGGCAGCCCTCGTGCTGGGCAGCTCGATGCCCTCGCTTCCCTCTCTCACGAGAGGGCAGGCGTTGGAGACCCTGGCCCGTTCATGGTGGGGAGCGGAGCTCTTTCTCGGGGGGCTCCTAGAACAGGCTGGGGGCGTAGGGTCCGGAGGAACCAGAGTGGGGGTTCTCAGCCCTGGTGCCGCATGGTATTCACGGTTGTTGTGTTGCTGCCGTTATCCAGCTCTGCACCCCAGCACGACTGCACGTGTGGATGTGTGTAGCGAAAATAAAGGGGGAAACGTGCGTTGGCCCCTCTGAGGGAGTCCGGTTTTCTTGGTCTGCAGGGGACCCTGGAGGGACCGTTCTAAGCACTTTCCTGGGGCTGGGCTGTAAATCGGGCAAGAGAATGGCTGGGCTGGGCAACCCTGCCAGGTCTCAGCCGCGTGTGCCTCTGTGCGGGGTCCTGAAATCCTGGGTCATTTTCCAGACCCGTGGCTGGTCCGGCCTCCACCACAGACAGAGCAGCGGGAGGGACACCGTCCACAGGGACACTGGACGTGCCATGGCTTGTCCTATCCCCCCAAGGAGTGCTGAGCAGGTGGGCTTTCTAACCCTGTGGAGGCGGACGGCCCGAGGACAGGGGAGGCAGAAACGGCTGGGTTCGAATCCTGACCACTGCTCCCAGGGAAGGGAACCGTTCTGAAGCCTGGTGTCCCCATCTGTACAAAGGGGTGCACGAGACGTCCATGCCTGGGAGGATTGTGGGGAGGCCCCTGCATCCAAAGAGGCTTACTCACAGCCTGACCCTGGCACCCCTGCTTCCTCTCTTGAGTGCCCCTGGCCACCTCTCTTCTCAAGGGAAGTGTGGAGAAGTTGTGCTAAAAATACTTGCCAAGTAGCAGGTTGTGTGGGTGGCTGGCTGCTCCCTCATTCGCATCTAAGGCGGGCTTCGTTTCCAGGGCCACGGAGGCCTGGCCGGGAGGGGGGAGCTCAGAGGAATGACTGTCACGGGACCCCCCCCAACCTCAGCCCTGAGCTCAGGCTCTGCTCAGGGCAGAAAGGACCCCCGAGGCCAGAAGCCACAGCCCCCACGCCAGGGGAGGCAGTGCCCGCTCTGTGTGGACGTGACGCCGGGGGCTGATGGGAACCCACCCGTGAGTGCTGTCGGCCCCGCTGGAGAGAAGCCCCCTGGTGCTCACGCGGCCGGGACGGCCTCCCCAGCCTGGCTCTGAGCCTTCCGAGGCCCTCGGCGCACCCAGAACGCTAGCAGACATTTGCTAACAGCCGCTGGGTGCAAGCCCGGGATGTGCGAAGAGGGGCTATGAAGGGGACAAGGCCACACTCGGTCTGAGCCTCCAAGGGGCCAAGAGTGGAGCACTTGAGGACGTGGGGGAAGGAAGCTTCGGAGACAGGTCCCAGCGGCCACGCACAGGCTGAGGCCGGGGGAGAGGGCAGCGGCTGGCTGGGCAGGAGCTGCCCACGCTCCTGTGTGACGGCCCAAAAGCCCAGTTCAAGGCCAGTGGTCAGCCCCAGGCCAGCCCAGCGCCTGTCCCCACAAAGCCACAGGGCCCCGGAGAGTCGCTGGCCCAGGGCTGGGACCCAGCAATCCCCAGCTGCCTGGAAAAATTCCGAGATGCAGGCAAGGACCCTCTTTGGGCAGCTAGAGGGTGCCGAACAGGGGACGGTGCCCCGGGGAGCCGACAGGGAGTCCCCGGACTCAGAGCGAGCCTGTGGCAGGGTAAGGACTGGGAAGAATACATGTTATTTCCCAGCCTCCCCTGAGTTGACTAGCAACTGCCAATGCGGGGCTCACGTTCTAAATAGAAGAGGCTTCCGGGCTGGGCGGCCCAGGGAAGCCTCACCGCCCTCTGAGTTGGGGGGCTGGGGGGTATGCCAGCCCTCTCTCCTGTGTTACCAAGAGAGGCAGGCAGGCAA
Organism: Craseonycteris thonglongyai; assembly: GCA_004027555.1. Lineage (NCBI taxonomy): Eukaryota > Metazoa > Chordata > Mammalia > Chiroptera > Craseonycteridae > Craseonycteris > Craseonycteris thonglongyai. The sequence continues at coordinate 26,766 of PVKE010007911.1, forward strand.
CGCGCCCTGAGGACACCCCCATTGCAGAGACCCACCGCAGGAAGACTCCCCCTCTCTGCCTCCCTTCTTCCGACGACATGCCCGGCTCTCCCGGGAGCAGCCGTGGGGGCAGCAGGAGCATTGAGCTGTGGGCTGAGGGGGGAGCCCCGTTCTTCCCAGCACGGCCGGGAGAAGCTTCTGCATGTGCTGAGCTGAAGGGAGGAGCCACCTCAGCAGGACCAAGTGGGGCCACAGCGCAGGGCAGGTGCCCGTGAGGGGAGCCAGGCGAGGGGGCGGCTGTGAGGGGGGACCTTACTGTCCCGCCCAGGGGACCCACAGAGGGGCTCAGAGTGGGCGGAGGTGCCCTGGGGAGCATTTTGATGGTCCCTGCAGGGGATCGGGGGAGGACAGTGAGGCTGGAGCCAGCCCCGGTGAGCGGAGCCCCTCTGGGTGTGAGGGTAACACCCCAGGGCCCCCAGAAAGCTCTGCTCTGGGATCAGCCCAGATCCTGGGCTCCCAGAAACCCCAGCTCTCTGCACCCACTTCTCTTCTGTCAGTTCCCCTCATTTTTGCCCTTTCTCCGTCCAAGACCCAGGCTCCACTAAGTGGGGCTCAGGTGCCCACACTGCACATGCACACGCACACACACGCACACACACGCACACACACGCACACACATGCACACGCGGCTCTTTGGTGCAAATAAATCACTTTAAATAAGTGGGCCATCCGATACGCCGAAACGTCAGAACAACTCAGACATCGCCTCGAACTCAGCGGTTACAGCAATAAAATCAGAAGCAGCCTGTGTTTGGCTTGGAAATTTACCTTCGGCAAAACACCATGGAGGCCGTCTGGTGGCTGCTGGGTTTGCCAGTCTGGGCAGCTCCGCAGCTCAGCCCTGTGAGGGTGGTTCCGGCCCCACCTGCACGGGCTGGGGGAGGTCCGAACACCTGGGCCAGAGCAGGGGCTGGCAGGTTGCCTTTGGTGGGCGGGTTCTTCGGGGTGATAGTTCTTAAAGATTTATTTTTATTGTTTTTGACAGAGAGAGAGAGAGAGAGACAGAGACAGAGAGAAGGGGGAGGGCCCAGAACAGTCTCCATAGTTGCACATCATTGGTTTTTCCACATAGTTTCATTCCACAGGTGGGAGCGGGGCTGCACAGGGCAGGGACTGGGCCGGGGTCTCACCCCGGTGAGAACTGAACTGGGGGCACTCCCCAGCTCAGCATGTGGGTCCTCACGGGCCGGGGCCGGGATTTGATCCTTGGACCCCAGGGCTGCAAAGTGAGCGCCTAACCCACTGAGCCATCCCGGCTTCCCAAGGGTGATAGTTCTTTTGTTTCTAAAGAGCAAGGGGGACACAGGGGAAGAGCCTCCCCATACGGACCCCCCAACCCCCGCATTCAGGAATGGGTAGTGGGCACTGGCTGGGGCCTGAGACCGCCAGGTTTGGCTCTGGCTCTGCTCCTGACCTTGGGCAGGTCCCGGCCGTGGGTCCAGGACTCTTCCCCATCAAGGGCGGCCTGAGTCCTCCCAGTCCCTGGAGTGGGTCAGACCTCAGCCACGTGACTCAGCATTAGGGTGTCCTGTCCTTTGTTGGTCCCTTTCATGCTGACAGCCCTTCCCCCGCCGGGCCTGCGTCAGCCATGAGGGCTGAGGGGACCCTCGTTCCTCTGTCCTGGGGGTCCGTCCTCCAGTGCACCCCCCACCCTAACACAGCACCCCCTTTGCTGCCCGAGCACGGAGCCTGGGTGGGGTGGGGGTTGACGATCGGGTGTGGCCCAGTGGACTTCGGGAGAAGGGGGCGTGGCACCGCGGGGCCCCGCTCCTGTGCTGCTGGATGAACTTGAACCGGTGACTTTGGGGGCTGCCGCAGGCAGAGTTCCCCGAGACACGAAGCAGCAGGATGTACGCGTGTACCTAAGAGATTTTGTTTGAGGCGTTGGCTATGTGGTGGTGGGTACAGGCAGGTCTGAAAGCCGCAGGGCCGGCGGGAAGGCAGGACCCTCGGGCAGCGGCCGGGAGAGGCAGAAGCTCACCTTCCTCAGGGCAAACTCAGTTTTGCCCTTGAGGCCTTCAACTGGTTAGACGAGGCCCACCCACACCCACGAGGATCACCTCCATTACTTATAATCAGCCGCTTGCGGATGTGACCCACATTTACAGAATGTCCTCACGGCAACGCCTGGCTTAGCGCATGGGGTAGGACAGCCCAGCCAAGGTGACACAGGCTGCCTGTCGAAGGTGGAAGAGGCACGAACCGGCGGAGGCGTGGGTTCCTCGGACGCCCACGTGGAGGGGGTGCTGAGGAGGAGGCCCAGTGTGGGTCTCCCATGAGCCGGGGACCCGCTTTTATCGCGCGGAGCCAGCCTGTGTTTGCTGGCGCGCCCACCGGCCCCGCCTCTCAGCCGCTGAAACACAAGAGCCCTTGAAATCCCGAAGCCCAAACAAGCGTTTATCTTAATGAGCAGGAAGCGCAGGCCTCGGAGCAGTTCTGAGCCTGCCAGGGCGAGCCTCCCCTTGGGTCTGCGACTGAGACGGAGGCCGCGGGGGGCCGGGGGCCGCAGAGAAAGAGGCCACAGGCCCACGGGGGCAGCAGGCGGGACCCCAAGCTGCCCCCCAGCCCCGCTCTCCCCACATGAGGCAGGCGGGCCCTGTGGGTCCCGGACCCCAGCACCGCGTGGTGTGTTAGGGGGGTGGCAGGCTTCCCTGGCATGCTGTCCCCTTCAGAGGGCCTGCACCACCCAGGGGTGCGGGGAGTCGTGAACTAGAAAGCTCCCCTGCCCCGAGTTCAAATCCTGCCCTGACCTCACCTTGGCGTTCCATCGTTGCATGCCGGAACATTCCATCTGCGCCCAGCGCCAGCGGCTCTCCTTGGCGAGGTGGCCTTTGGGTGGGGGCGGGTGGGGGCACTGTGGCTAACAGGGGACGGCCTGGCCCCATGTGGTCATGGCATACGGCGAGGACGTCTGGGCCCGGCCCTTGCTGAGCTGTGTCCCCTGGCAGAGCCACGAGCCACGTGGCCCAGGCCCTCGTGTGGCCCCGTGCGGCGCTCTATCAGCCCTGGGACCTGGCAGGCGACCTGCAGGTCCTCTCAGTTGTCCCCAGGATCTAGCAGCAATTGAAGATCCAGGCAAATCTGAGGGGGGACTGCCATGGGAACCCCCAACGCCCTCTCAGGGAGCACGAAGGATGGAGTGAGCCCCATCCCGTCTCATCCAAACCGGGACACAATTGGGAATGCAGCGGGGACCGGAGGCACAGCGGGGACTTGTAGTGGCCTTCCCGAAGGAGGCGGCTAGAGGCAGCGGGCAGCTGAGGTGTGGCTGTGGTGACGTCGGCGCCCACGCTGGTGCTGGGGGAGACGCCGCGTCCACGCCCGCCGGGTTTACCGCGCGGGGGCCCAGGGGTTCGGCATGTGTGCCCTTCCCACATGAGCCTGCCCTCCTGGTCCCCTCTGGAGGGACACCGGGGGGCCCATGTGGATTTAGTAGACATGCCCACACTGGCGGGCCGTTCCCTCCGCTGACATTTGTTTTTCACGTCAAGACCCCGCAGTTAGGCCAGGTCAGGCGGCAATCATCAACCACAAAGCATTTCTTCTGGGGTCAAGCCAGGCTCTTTGCAAAACACGTTTGTCTCATGAAAGGTAATATAACCAATTAAGGGGAAAATTGGAAAAACGACAAGTGAAATAAAATAAATGCAGCTTCGCCTATAACCCCGCCGCTCAAAGACGACCACAGCTGGTGTTTGGGGGCGCGTCCCTTCATTATTTTTAATGCCTCCTTTTTGTTTTCTTCTCCTCATAGCCTTTTTTAATATGGTGGTGAGTTTTCGTTGTTGTTGTTGTTGGAATCATCTTATAATACCTGTTAGGTGTTTTTTTGTTGTTGTTACTCCCCGCAAGTATTCTCTGTACAGACACTTAGCAAACATTATTTTTAATGGCTGTAATATTCTTCCAACTGAAAAAAACCACAGTTTACTTAAACATTCCCCATGTTCAGACACTTAGGTGGTTTCTAATTATTTTGCTAAATATATATATATCTGTGTGTTTAGGATTACTTCCTTGGGGTGGCATCCTAGAAATTAGGTGGGGGTGGGAGGGAGCGAGCCCTCTGCGAGCACGTGAGGAGGCTGCCCGGCCTGTCCCGCCGCGCCCACCGGACATGAGCGCTTAAGCGTCCGCTCCCCTTAGGAACAGGAGGAGCGGGGGTTCCAACGTGTTTCCCTTATCGCTGGTGAGGGCGGGCTGGCCCCCACGTTCGCTTCCTGACCAGTTAGGGCTCCCTGTGACTTGGGTAACTGCGGGCTCTGACCAACGCTCTGTGGGTGGGCGTGTGGGCGACCTGTCGCTTTTTACACCAGGAGCCGTTAGGAGGCCGAATCGAGGACGGAATGTCCCTTCCCCACGTTGCAGTTGCTCTTTCTTCGCCGGCCGATTTGTGTTTGCTGGATGCAGAACTTCCCCCTGGAGCTGCGTGCAACCTGTCCTTCCTTCTCTTCGTGTGTTTGGTTCCCTCTTTCACGTTCTGATGAATACACAGGCCTCCCTGTTTCTGAATTTACCGTATTTTTCTGTGTATCACAGAGGTTTCCCAGCCTTTGTTGGCACCCGGGAATGGTTTTGTGAAAGACAATTTTTCCACATACAGCGTGTGGGGTGGGGGTCGCATATGTGCAGTTCACAGTAGGGCTTGTGCTCCTATGAGAATCGAATGCTGCTACTGATCTGACAGGAGGCGGAGCTCAGGTGGTCATGGGAGCGATGGGGAGTGGCTGTAAATACAGATGAAGGGTCTTCCACTCACCTGCCCACCTCCTGCAATGCAGCCCGGTTCCTAAGAGGCCACAGACCAGTACTAGCCCTGGACCCGAGGGATGGAGACCCCTGGTGTATAAGCTGCCCCCACATATCAGATGATATGTGATAACTCAACATTAAGAAATCAATGCACAGGTTACTCCCGTGGATAAGACAACCCCCGATTTTTGGCCTAACAATTTTAGAAAGAAGTATGGTCTTACACACAGAAAAATGCGGTACTGCTTTTGAGTATGCGTTTTAATGCTCTGATCGCAAATCGGGGGGTTAGCTGGGTACCGAGAACCAGGCAACACGCTGACTGTCTGCTTATACCCGACAAAGGAGGTGCCCACTGTGAGCTTTAGGTCCCCTCTTCACCTGAGGCTCCCAAAGAACAGGTGAGAGGGCAAGGCGGAGCCTCCAGCAAGGGGTTAATGTCCCCACCCCATTGTCTCCAGTGCTTTTTTATTGTTGGAACATCCACAGACATAAAAGTTGACCCTCTTAGCCATTTTAAAGTGCATTGTTCAGTGGTTTCAAATTCATTCATGATGGGTACCATCCCTCCCCCTAAATCGTTCATCTTGTAAAACTGAAAGCCTAGAGCCATTAAACCCACACGTATCACTAGACACAAACTCCCGTGTCTCCCTCGCCCAGCCCCTGGCCTCCAATTTCTGTCTCTATGAATTTGACCGCTCTAGGGACCTCATAGAAGTGGACTCACACAGTATGTGACCTTCTGTGACCGGCTTATTTCTCTCAGCAGAAGGTCCGCGGGGTTCATCCATGCTGTAGCACTTTGCAGAATTGTCTTCCTTTTCCAGGCTGAATAATATTGCTATTGGCATCTAGTACGTAGAGGCCAGGGATGCTGCTAAACATCCCACAATGCACAGGACACCCCCTTGCCCCCCAACAAAGAATCATCCAGTGTCAAGGTTAAGCAATCCTGAGTTAAATTATAGGTCCATGTCTGTAGAGAAACTGGCTGAAATCATGCTAAAAACTGATCAAAACTGGCGTGTCAGAGATGGCTAGTTGTCCTGCAATGCCATTCTCATCTTTTTTGTTGAACGGAATGTTTGGCGGGGCGCACAGAGTCAGAAGAAAAAGACTGCATATCCTAATTTTCCTTGCATCTGGGCATAGCCATGTGACTACAATTCTAGACAATTAAATGTGAACAGAAGTGTCAAAGGGCAGCTTCAGAGATTCACTTTAAAAGTCAGCAGCCACTCACACCTTGCCTTTCACTGGCTGTGCCCTGGAATGTAGATGTGATGGTTGGAGCTGAAGCACCCTCTCTGTGCCATGAAGTGGCTTTGGGAATGCAGGCCATGCTTGGTGGGCCACCAAGACAAAAGGAGATCTGAGGGACAAAATGTCCCTAAGATTTCTGCAGAGCTTCCATGCCAGTCCTGGGTCGTCTGCCTCCAGGCTTTATGAGAAAGGGAGAAATGTGCTTCTGTCTTATTTAGGCTACTGCTATTTCGAGTCTCTGTGACTTACATTGACTCTACTGTTGCACATGGTAAAATAGGAGGTGTTCGTGAAGCTTTCTTAGAAAATTGCAATGTGAAGTTGGAAGGATTAAACAAAATAAAATATGCAAACCGTTTAGCTTATTAGTGGATCCACAGCAAGCACTGAACAGTTAACTGGCTGAGCTATCATGAGCTATACCATGCAAGAGGCAGGCAGCCTTCCACGCAGCTTCTACTCAGGGTCTTTGATCCTCCCACAAACCCACAAGGGAGGGGTGTCATGGCTCCTGTTATGGATGAAGCAATGGAAGAGCAGAGACCATCCACAACATGCTGAGGTCACAGGGTCAGGGTAGAGCAAGGTCCCAGTCCCTGCACTGTCCACTCCACCTCAGTAGACACTGGGGACTCCCGATTTTGGAAGCAGTTGTAGGATCCAGTAACTAGGGACAAAATTCCCTTTGCCTGATGATCTTGTGTCATCCCAACCCTGTGAGCTTTGAGTTGTAGCCCATTGAGGCTGCATTAGCTCCAACCATCTCACGTGAATTCCAGGATGCATCTCCAACTCTGCAAGGTGTTGATTGTGGTATTCAGGTTGCCATAAGGAACCTGTGGCACAGAGAGGCCGAGTGATGTTTGGGAAGAGGGGAGAATGCTGTAAGTTGGGTTGGGCTGGGAAGGCTTCCTGGAGGAGGGGAGATTTGGCTCTCCAACCTGTAGAGGAGGAGGGAACTCCGGTCCTAACTCCAGGATCCTGGCTTCGTTGGAGGCAGCCTGATTTCCTGGACTCCAGGGGATGGCGATGAAGAGCCGGGGAAGAAGGACTCCATCATTCCTGAGTGTGCTGCTTGCTCATTTGGGTAGTTAGGCGCTAAAGAGGGTGTAAAAGTGACTTATGAGCTGAAATCAGGTGTTCAGGCATAAACACGCCACGGCCCATGATTGATTGGACCGGGTAAATAGCTTTTATAATTCGTATGTTTTTTTATTAAATTTTAAAGGCTGCCTATTTATGCCGATAGGAACCGTAAGCAGGTTGAGAGGGCATGCCTGTGGCGGAACAGGCCTCCCTGCTGGCAGAAGCCCTGACTTCTAGAATGAGTTTCTGTTGGTCAGGTCCCCAGGGTCCTGGAGGTCCCCAGGGAGGAGAGGGGTGGGGATTTGCTCGCTTCATCGGCTCCACTCCTAGATACAGAATGCAGTATCTAGGGCAGAGCCCAGTGTGGGACCAGGGTCAGGACTCAGCATGTGAGCAGAACCAGGGCTCAGTGTGTGAGTAGGACCAGGGCTCAGTCTATAACCAGAACCAGGGCTCAGTGTGTGAGCAGGACCAGGGCTCAGTATGTGAGCAGGACCAGGGCTCAGTCTATAACCAGAACCAGGGCTCAGTATGTGAGCAGGACCAGGGCTCAGTGTGTGAGCAGGACCAGGGCTCAGTGTGTGAGCAGGACCAGGGCTCAGTCTATGGCAAGGCCAGGTCTCTTTGCTTCTTTTAGTGCCTTTGAACATCAGGGGCCACCAGAGGCAGGGCGACCTCCCCTCCAGTGCAGCTGAGCCCCGGCCCAGCAGCGCAGGGCTGATCCCGGGGCAGGGCTGGGAGGAGCGTATGGCCGGTGCAGTCTGCTCTGAGCCCGGCATCGTCTAAGCCTCAGCAAACTCCCCTAAGCCTGGCCTGAGCCCCCGAGGCTCACGGGAGCTTTAGCCACCAAGGAGGGAGCTTCAGGCTCCGCATCGCTCCCCCACCTGCAGTACCCGGCACCGCTGGGGACGAACAGGCTGGGTGAGGTGAGTGTTGGGAGTGGCCCCCAGCCCACATGTGATGAAGACATTTGTCACCAGACAAGCCTGGCACTTCAGATACATGCAGTCCTCGACCTCCCTTGCCTGCTCCCCTGTAGGCAGGTGGGGGGCTGGCAGGGCGGCAGGCCCAGTGCTCACAGTGACAGTCACCAGATGCCAGGGCTCGGGGCTGAGCCCGAGGAGGGTGTCAGCACTGGGCAGGGGCTTGGGCCCCGGGGACACGGCCCAGGTGTGCCTGGGGCCCCACAGCTCCCAGTGTGTGCAGCCAGCCTGGGCGACAGTGAACCCAGGAGTCCAGGGTCCTGGGCACCCAGCTCCGCGCTCACCGTTGGCACCCAGCTCTGTTTGTTCAACAGAGAGTCTGTCAGACACATCCCCCCGGTTGCAGCCCCTTTTCAAAACAGATTCATCTGATTTCTCATCTTTATTTTGGCACGGGAAAAAAAAAACACCACATAATTTCTAATTTAAAATTTAAAAAGCCATCATTCTCATCAAAATGCACTCAGCTCAGATGGTGTTTGGGAAATTAGCTCCGTCACCGTCACACACACGGGCACGTGGTCCGGGAGCAGGGACAGGGAGCCTGTCCCCCCGCTTGATGTGGAAGATGGCCCTGCGCTGCCCTGCAGGCTGGAGGAGGAGGCGGCCCCGGAGAGGAAGCCGGGCCGGGGAGCTGGCCTTCGGAGCAGCCCCGGCCCCCGGCCTCGGAACCGGGGGGAGAGCCCTCTGGTCGCAGCGGGAGAGGCCAGAGGGCTCGGGGTCCTGCAGGCACAGCACACCGATGACACCGATGAGCGTGAGCAAAGGCCGGGCCGCAAGTGCTGTGTCCTCCGTGAGGGGCCAGCGCAGGGGGCCCCCTGGGCCATTGCTTTGCAATCGCCCGCCGTAGGGACCTCCCTCTCGGCCTGCAGATGAGCTTCATGGAGATGAGGCCTCCCAGCGGGAACGCACGCCGAGCCGTGTGCTGCGGAGTCACGTGCCGGGCGGGCTGTAGAAATCGCAGCCCACGTGCCATCATCATGCCACGGGCGACCTTGAGCACCTAGCAAAGGCAGCAGCCACACCACGGCTGATCTTCGGCCAACACAATGTGGAGGCAAACTCCGTGAGGAAGACAGAAGGCCCCCACCCCGGGGGCCGGGCCAGGGGATGGGGCAGAATTCCTCTCAGCCTCGCACGAACGCAGGAACGTGGCCGCTCCCTGCCCCTCCGCCTCTCTGGGAAAAGCGAAATTACTTGGGAGGAAGAATCAAAGCATGAGCGAGGCCGGACCCTTTGTCAAGCACCTGACACAGGGTCACCCCGTCAACTCCTAGGAGCCACCCTGTGTGACAGGGAAGGGGCTGGGGGTCAGCGTCACGGCCATGCTGAGAGGTGGGTTTGAATCCAGTCCTGCCCGGCTCTGAAGATCCTACCCTTTCCCAGGGGCACACGTCGTGGGACCCTCCCAGGCATCTTTGGTCAGATTCGCCCTCGGATACATGGATCCTCTGGGGGACGAAGGCAGGGCCCTGCTGAGGAGGGAGGAGAAAGGACCCCTCCCCTGCGTGCCACACTGAGGGAAGACGGTTGTGGAAGTCACAGACAACCCAGTTAGTTCTGAATGTGTCCCTCCCCCCGGGAAACACGGTGTCCCCAAACTTTCTGCAGCTGCCTCAAGCCTCTTCTCTCCACCGCGCTCATCCATTTCTACTTGTGCGCTGTGGACCCTGAGTCCTTGTTCTCACAGTCTCAGCACGTGTGTCTAAGTGTCCCCGTCCGGCTGCTGTTGAAGGACCAAACGTCAATCAGGAAGGCCAGGTGTGAGGCGGCCACCGCCCCGGCCAGGGATTCACGCAGAGTCACTAGAGTAAGGTGACCAGATGTTAACATGGGTGAAGCAGGACACCATTGCCCGGGGGGGAGGGGGTTCTTGATTAAAAATGGGGTCTATCTCCCGCCGTTCCCTAGCTTGTCGTGCATTCTTTCCAAACATCGGGACTTTTTTATAAACGCCGCGGGACGCGGGACAAATTGTTAAAAATCGGGACTGTCCCGCCAAAAGCGGGACGTCTGGTCACCTTACACTAGAGCCAGGGACCCCAGAGGGCTGGCTGGAGGATCATTTCTGTGGTGACCAAAGCTGCGGGCAACAGGCTGGCGTTAAGTACCAGGAACAGCTGGGGAGCCGGTGTAGCAAGAACCAGGTGAAGGAGGTGCCGGTGCCAAGAGAACTGGGGACGGCTCAGAACCAGGGCTGTGACTGGAGTGATGGTGGCCACTTAGCTGTCCCACAGGCCGCAGTGCTCCTGACTCAAGGACGGACCTGGCGCCAGGGGAGGATCGTACCTTGATACCCAAGGAAGGTCGGGCCTCACTTATTTCTTATTCGGCAGCATCTACCCAGTGCCTCCTCCATGCAAGTGCCCTGCTTCCACCCACGCGGGGGCACCACACATTGCTCATCGGGCCTTCCATCCCCCACCCTGGACCACAGGTGCACAGCGCTAGGACTGTGGCTCCCGCCCTCGAGACAGCATCCCCACAGTCCGGGACAATGATCAGCACATCGTAATCACTTAACACTGTTGAACAAGCTCATTGACTGTGCCTGGCTGGCTTTATTCTTTCATGTCCATGTCACACAAGAGCTTCGCTGTCACACGGTCCAGGTTCAAGGCCTGAACATGGGCTTTAAGTTCATGGACACTGAGTTATGAGGTCAGCGCTGTGTGCCTCCATTTCCCCAGGTCCCCAGTGGAGACAATGACCCTGGCGAGGCTGACACCGCTCTCTCAGGGTTGTCTCGAGGACACCAAGGGGCAGGCTTGCAACAGCTTCAGTCCAAGCGACCGCTACGCATCTCTTCTTCCCTCCCCAGCTCATTCTCCCGAGGGAAGCCTCTTTGTCACCCGCATCAGAGAGGACAGACCACGCAGGCCTCAGGTGCCAAAGACACAAGGAGGGTGAAGTGGACATGACCCAGGTGGGCCAGGCCACCTAGGGGTCAGCTGGGGCCCAAGGTGTGTTGTGTGGGCTCAGGTCAAGTTGGCATATTGACAGAAGCTGAATTATTGGCCAGGTTCGAATGAAAGTCTAAAAACTGTACTGGGGATGATTGAAATGAATGGAAGGAACTGAGTTAAGTTGGATTGAAGAAGGGAAATTGAATTGAATAGAACGAACCCCATAGAAGGGAATGGAAAGTAAATTGGCCTGATTTGACTTACATGGAGGAGACTAAGTGAAAATTGAGAGGAGCTGAGTTGGAACTTGGAGGTTGAGCTGAAAGGAGGGAACCGGAAGGATTCGAGGCAGATGGCATGAATTGAGTTGAACTGAAATGCGTGGAGCACGTGACCACAGCTTGTGTTAATCTTTTTTTTTTTTTAAGATTTATTTTTATTGTTTTTGACAGAGAGAGAGAGAGATACAGGGACAGAGACAGAGAGAAGGGGGAGGGCCCAGAACAGTCTCCATAGCTGCACATCATTGGCTTTTCCACATAGTTTCATTCCACAGGTGGGCGGGGCTGCACAGGGCAGGAACTGGGCCGGGGTCTCACCCCAGTGAGAACTGAACTGGGGGCACTCCCCAGCTCAGCATGTGGGTCCGCACGGGCCGGGGCCGGGATTCGATCCTCAGTCCCCGGGGCTGCAAATTGAGCGCTTAACCCACTGAGCCATCCCGGCTTCCCCAGCTTGTGTAATTTTATCTGGAGTTGGAAGAACCCACAAGTGAGATGCCCCCTCCCCCAGCTGAAATGCATTTGTTTTCTCTGGGTTCAGTTGCTGAGGGCATTTATGGAGCTCCTGCTGCATACAGGTGGTGGTAGTGGGCATTTATGGAGCTACTGCTGCGTACAGGCAGTGGTAGAGGACATTTATGGAGCTCCTGCTGCATACAGGTGGTGGTAGAGGGCATTTATGGAGCTCCTGCTGCATACAGGTGGTGGTAGAGGGCATTTATGGAGCTACTGCTGCATACAGGCGGTGGTAGAGGGCATTTATGGAGCTACTGCTGCATACATGTGGTGGTGGGCTAGAGCCTCTGATACTGGGTGACATACCTGGCCCTGCCCACCGATGGCTCAGGCACAACCGCCTGTTGGTGCCAAGGGCCTAAGGTTGGACCCCAGAGAGAAGCAAATCAGACAAGCCCTGAGGAGCCCTCAGGAGGCCTGAGCCTTGAACAGGGAGGAGGAGAGAGCCCCTCAAGGGTGTCCTTGCTTTGACACACTGGCCTTACGGGCTGGAGGAGCCACACCGTGGGCAGCAGGGCCGAGCTGGGAAAGCTGTGCGGCTTTGTCTCTGTGTCCTCTCTGACCCTCCACTTTCTCATCTGTAAAATGGGGACAAGAGTAGCTTCCTTGGAGGAGTGTTTCAAGAAGATGGGGCAGCCGGAGACCCGTTTCTCTGCTCACAGCCACCTCGCTAGCACCCACCGCCTCTGCCCCCAGCGGAACTTTCCTTCTGGTTCCCCACCAGAGACGGGATTTTCACAGCAACAGTCAGACACCTTGGAGCACGCTTTCACCCCGGGGAGGCTGAGGGCCCACGCAGAGCAACCATTCCCCCTCCTTGGGGTCAACTGGGCTCTTACCCTTCCACCCAGCCTCCCACTGCCCCCATCACCTGCCCCTGGCACCCTGATACTGCCCCACAAGCCACCAGTCATGCCTTGTCCACGTTCCCCATGGCGGGACATTTTCATCTCTAAGCCCACGGCAGCGGGGGCGGGGCGGGTGACACATCTGTGTCCATCCTGGGCTCTCTGTTCGGGGCCTGTCCTTCTGTTTTGATTGGCAGGGTGTCTAGGACTTTGTAGACCCTGCGCCTTAGGGCACCGTCCCCCTCACAGCACATTGTGTGGGGGTGACCACCCCGAGGGCCTGCCAGGAAGCGGGGTTCTGCCAATCCGAGCACCTCTGCCTCCTGCCGGGCGCTTCTCCCCGGCGTGAGTCAAGTCCAAGAATTTTTAGTCAATTAGGCTAAGAATACCTCAGCCTTGTTTTCATCGTTCTAATAAGCGCCTGTGTGGAACCACAGACTCACGCCTGCTGCCGCCTCCTTCCAAGTTCTCGGCTCCTACTGCTGCCTTTTTTATTTTTTATTTTATTTTATTTTTTTCCCTATTTTGCTGGCAAGGGCGTGAGACGGTTTGAGGATGGGGCTCAATGCCCTTCCCAGGTTCCTTCTGCAAATCCACCCACACCCTGGGTCCGGCTCTTAGGCGGCACAAGCGCTGAGACACCCCAAGTCCTCGGTCACGTCCTCTGTCCTTGCTGTCACTTGTCCATCCCAGGGCAGCTCAGCCCAGGGGCTGCTCAAGTCCCAGACCCCTCCCTTCGCTGTCCTTCCCTGGCTAGAGTCCACAACCTCTCTGAGCCTCACATCTTCAAAGCGGGGAGGAAGTGACGTGACGGCTAACAGCGCCCCCAGACCTAACGGTGTGCGTCTCCCACGTAGCGACCGCTCCACGAATAGCGGCCGCCGCTACTACTTGTAATAATAACGATGGATCAAAATATCCTGGACTCATACCACACGTGTTGGGGGTTGAACCTACTCCTTAAAGAAAATTTGAAAAATCTAGGAAAACAGAAAGAAAAAATACATATGTAAATCGTATCACTCCCTAAATTTCACATTCAACGTCACGGGGCTTGTGCGTGGCTTTTCCTCCAGGCATACGCTTTTCGCATGTTTTCCCCCATCATTTAAATAACCCCTTCTCTCAAAAAAAAAAATCTAAGCTCTACATTACACGCATTTCCATGTCTCTGCAGATATTCTTATAAACTCGTTATTTAATAAGGATGTTAAGCCCGTGTCTGCGCTATTGGCTGCCAATGCATTTCCCAGGCCATATTTGGGGGGCAGGGGGAGCATTTTATTTAGTGGTTTAATTTTGACAGGCGAACGATTTCCATTTCTATGCAGTCAAATCTGTCCCTATTTTCTCTCCTGATTCTTGTATTAGTTCTAAACTTAGGCAATCTGCCTTCTCCTGAGGCATGACGAACGTTAAATGCTACTTAATTCTCATTTGGGGGCCCTGATTTTTTTTTTTTTTTTACAAAAATAAAATGCTGAACACTAATCCTGAAGGAATTCAGTTCTGTGAGCGCGTCAACGTGGGGCCGAGCCCCCTGCCCTGAACTCCTGAGAGCAGGGGTCCCCACGCCCCTCCTTGGCATCCTGCGTGGCCGCCCCCACCCCCAACCTCGGCATCAGCCAGCCCCCCCACCACCAACATCTGCCCAGCGGCTGGAATGAGCCCGGGGGCTGGACATTCACTTCCCGGGACACAAATGGGCGAACATTCTTGAAACGCTCAGAAGTGCGCCCCAGAGAAAACGACCTCAAAAACGGGCCCCGTTGCTGCTCAGGCGGCAGGCGCTGGGGGCGGCTGCACAATTGCGGCATGTACGCCGCTCCTGGGCCTTCCCCTGGCCCGGTCCTCCTTCCGTCCCCGGTTCCCGCATGGCCCCTGCAGCCTGTCCCCTCCCCGCTAGTTCCCATCTCCCCCGAGCGGCCCAGAGCGCCGACTGGGCCGGGCGCTGCCCTAGCAGCCTTGCACCAGGGTTCACAACCAGCTCACGTGAGACGTGGCTCCACCGCCCATGTTCCCGTTAAACTAACGGGGGCAGCAAGGACGCAAGAGCCTCCCACAGGCCCCGAGGGAGCGCCTGGTGGTGCGGGGAAGCCAGCCCGGGGTAGTGGGAGTCTGCAGCCCGGCTGCTTGTCACCGAGGCGTGTGTGACGAGCGCCAGCTCAGCGGTGGGCGCACAGAGTGCCTTTGTTGGCTTGGGAGAAGGAGGGAAGGAGAGAGGGAGGGAAAGAAGGAGGAAGGGAGGAAGGAGGAGGGTATGAGTGTCTGGGGTGGGCAGTGGGCCTGGGGGAGCTTCGTGTGACCACAGCCCCCCATCCCTCCCTTGAAATCGGGTGCCAGGCCGCGGCTCACCCCACCTCTCAGGCCTGGCTGCCTGAACCCCGATCCACCCTCCTCAGCCCTGTGCTCCCAGCAAAGCCCACGTGGGAAGCAAAGGAGCCGAAGCGGCGAGGTCACTGGTGGGAAAGACCGGCACAGGCCCAGCGGCTGGAGAGGGAACGGGACCGAAAAGGCTCTCAGACGAGCGCCTGGGGTCACCGTGTCCAGTGCCAGGCGGCAGGCACGGAGCCAGAGCCCAGTTCCTGGCTTCGGGGGCGGCCCTGGCGCAGCAAGCTGCCGTGGAAGGGCCGCACGCGCCAGCCGCTGACGGATGGGTGGGCGGCCTGCGCACTCCTGCGGGTTTATGGGCTTCCGAGCCGCTCGCCGGGTGCAGAGGGGCATGCGGCCTATCAATTTCCCACTTAATCACGCGGGACATTTGCTAATGAGGGCATTAGCACCCCCAAACGCGCTGGCCAGCCCTGGGCTGGGCTGTAAGTCACTCATTACGGTGGCAGCAGGTGGCAGGAGCCGCAGCCCCAGGGCTGGGGCAGGAAACAGCCCGTAGTGTCCTGTGGTGTCAGCGACCGAGGAAACACCCAGACAAACACAGTAAGACAGGGCATGTCAGAGCCGCCTGGAAAGGCTCCCCGGGCCAGAGCTGCAACGATTTCCACAACCGAGTAACTACAGTGG
The DNA here is from genome assembly GCA_004027555.1 of Craseonycteris thonglongyai. Taxonomy (NCBI): domain Eukaryota; kingdom Metazoa; phylum Chordata; class Mammalia; order Chiroptera; family Craseonycteridae; genus Craseonycteris; species Craseonycteris thonglongyai. Next base: position 42,461 of record PVKE010007911.1, read on the forward strand.
CCAGGGATTGCAATCCAAAGAACAAACGACTGATCCCTGAGTCTGTGCTGACACAAATACATGATTGGATCGATCAATAAATAAAACTAGACAAAGCTCCGATGCCCAAAATGACCGAGTCGCTTATGTGGACGCTTGGCCTGCAAGGAGAGCAGAGTCCCCCATCTGCCCACGTGGGCAGCACACGGTGTCTTCCTCCCAAAGCACCACAGGCTGAAAAGGAGGGCAGGGCCCGGGGACGCGGCCGCAGCCACGTGAGCAAAGCAGACGTCCACGTGGCGCTGAGAGCGTGGAACCCGGTCCCCGCGTCGTGAGAACCGCACTTTACCTGTGGGCCTGTCGTCCCACAAACATGACCCTGGTCGAATTGGGAGGAGAAATGTCAGACAGATCCCGAAGAACACTGCCTTCCCAGCACTTAGGGTCATCAGAAACACAGCGAGCCCAGAGGCGTCTAACCACAGGACAGAGAAAGGATACAACTGAGGAAACCCGGGTGAAGGACCGGAGTTCAGCTAATAACAATGTGTCAGGCCCATGGGTTCATTGTAACAAGTGTATCCCAGCAAGATGTTAATAATGCAGAAACTGGGTGCATGGGAAGTATCTGTACTCTCTGAAGATTTTTCTGCAAGTCTAAAACCATTCCAAAACGGTGCATCGATTTGTAAGAACCCACAGGGAGTTATAACAAAAGCGAGTCAGAAAAAGTGCCGGTGTCCTTAGAAGAGAAAGGAGAGTGAGCTTTGGACACACACACGGAGGCCACGTGACAGTGACAGCCGCCAGCTGAGAAGCTCCAAGGGTTGCCACCAGGAGCTGGAAGCAGCAGGAAGGATCGCCCCAGCCCAGAGCCCTGGGTGAGGGAGGAGGTGAGGAACGAGGCCCTGCACACACCCTGACTTTGAACTTGAGCCTCCCCTGAGAGGACCCATTGCTGTTGCTTCAGCCACTCGGTTTGTGGTCCTTGGCACTGGCCGCCCCCGGAGCTGTGCTCACACAATGTTTTCCAAACATCTCCCCATCCGCATCGGATCAGAGCCACCTCCCCAAGGCCTCACCTCCAAACACCATCACACTGGGGCCAGGGCTTCCTAAGCGGGCCAGGCACACAAGCCTTCTGCCCCTTGTGGCTTCCTACAAGCTGTGTGTCATCAGGCCAATCTCTCAGCCTCTCTGGGCCTCGTTTCCTCTCTCGGGAAACCGCTGCAGCCGCGCTTACCTGCCTCGCGGGATTGTTAGAGATTCGATGACCCGTACGCACTAACCCGCCGGCTGAGCACTGTCCGTGTCTGTGCCCATCACACACCCCCGCTGGGGGCTGCACACACCAACCACAGCAGGGGCGGCCCCTTGGTCCTCACCGCAGCCCCCGGGGAAGAGGTCTGGCGGGGCTTCTGCCCCGTTTCCTGCTGGAGAAACCGCAGCCCAGGGGTGAGGTGACGCGTGTCCCACTCGCCCACGCTGCTCAGGGCTGATGGACCGGCCGTTTTGTGTTCCGGCCCCCACTCAGCGTAAGCCCCTCCTGTCCGGAGTGTGCAGCCGGGCTGGGTGACCTTGGGGAGGCCACGCCCCCTCTCGGTGGGCTCAGCCGGGTGCATGCACCCAGCTCAGCGTGCACCACATCCTGGGTGTGCTGTCCCTTCCAGTGAGTCAAGGGGACATTCCAGAGGCAGGGCCCTGCCCCCAGCGGTGAGCATAGGAGATCGCTTAAAAATATAAAAATAACATTTTTACGGTTATTAAAGTAATAAGAGCTGATTGCCAAACACACGCATACCATAAAAAAGCGAAGACTGTACCTGGAGGGGTGATGAAGCGGAGGAGAGAGGTGGGCAGCCCCGTCCCCGGAGCCAGTAAAACGCCACTAAATCGGGATTTTACGCTGCGCGTTCTATATTACCTTTATCCTCCAGAGAGCCGCAGGGACAGCGAAGGAGAGAGGGCAGTTTACAAAGTGGCCCCTTCGGGGACCCGTGGCCCGCGGTGCCCTCCTCGCAGCCTCCCTGCACGTCCATAAATGCGACTCCTGCCTGCCTCGTAGCTGCCCCACGACGCCCCACGAAGTCCCGTCATCTCCGTAACTGCCTCTCGTCAGTGGACTTGGGGTTCGTTGTCAGCTGCACACAAACAACGGCCAGTAATTCAGAGCCCCCGACCAGCAACATCCTACAACCCCCGCTGGGCGCACCCAATTATTTTATGCTACGTCCTGGAAGGAATTGCTGGGTCAGAGCGTGTGAGCATGTTTAAATCTCCTGTGACAGCACAGGGCCTACTACCCTTCCAGGAAGCCCACCCCAAGTGACCCCCCTGCCCTCAGAATGTGGGGGTGCTGGGCCCCCAAACCTCGCCGGCCCTGTACTCCCCTCAGGTAGGAGAAGCGGCAAAGCAAAGCCCCCCCGGGGGGTGGGTTAACGCAAGAGCAGAGGCCCCTCCGCCAAGTCGGGGCTGCCGTGCGAGGAGGCTGGACTCTCACGTGTGTGGCTGGCGATGCGTGCAGCGGCCCCCGAAACGGCTACGCACAGAAACCCCGTAGCTCCCGCAGAACAGACTTCTGCAAAGACCTGCTTCCGCAACCCACGGGAAGGCAGGACCGAGAGAAGAAACACAAACCAGAAGGAGCAGAAAACAGAACGTCGGCCCACGGTAAGCCCTCACCGACCCATGGTTCCGTTAGACGTAAACGGCTTAGACACACCGATGAAAAGATAGATGTCGACAGAGGGGGTTAGAGAGAACCCAGCCGGGGAAGCCGGGACGGCTCAGAGCATTGATGGTTCGCTTTGCAGCCCCAGGACCGAGGATTGAATCCCAGCCTCCACCCGTGTGGACCCATGTGCTGAACTGGGGTGAGCTTCCCACGCGGGAGGCCCCCCGCCCGGTTCCCGCCCTGCACGGCCCCCGCCCACCTGTGTGGAATGAAACCAGGTCGAAAACGGATGATGTGCAACTATGGAGACTGTTCTCAGCCCTCCCCCTTCTCTCTGTCTGTCTCTGTCTCTCTCTGTCTCTGTCAAAAACAATAAAAAAGATCTTTAAAGAAAAGAAAAGGAAGCCCAGCGGGGAGGTCCGCCAGAAACTCCCTTGAAACGTGGTGGGAGGGCGGGCTGATAGCATCAGGATGACAGCCGATGGACGTGCCACTATCAGATACAGGGACCTCGGAGCCAGAGAGACAGATTACAGGACGATAGAAGTGCCAACCCCGGTGCAGGAGCGGACATCGGAGCTGCCGACAGAGGAAGGAGAACGCCGCGGGAACAGAGAGCGAGACAGAGCCGCGCGTTTCCTTACAGGTTGGTCACGTCTCTCCCAGCAGCAGGACGAGAGGTGAGCGTGGACGCGGGAGAACTCAGCGGCACCCCCAACCCGCCGGATCGCGTCATCAGCATCCACGGAACACGCCGCCGACAACGGGACACGGTCCTTTCAAGTACCCACAGAACATACACCAAGATCGACCCCTTCCCGGGCCGTAAAACGAACCTCGGAAAAATTAAAACATCGGAGATCGTCATGTGTCCTCCAACAAGTGAAATCCAATGAGGAATCAATGACAAAAAGACGACGGGAACTCCCCAGACACCGGGAAACCCCTCCCCGCCGCGCAGCAAAGAGGAAGTCTGAAGCTCACAGAATTGGGATGAGGACAGCCTTCGAAGGGGCCTGGGAATTAATTACCCAGGACCAGGCGGCTGCTCTCCGCTGGGAGCCGGGAGGCCACATGGGCCCAGACTGTCCCGGTTCACACTGCAGCCCCGCCTCTTGCTTGCTGTGTGACCTTGGACAACCAACGCAGCCTCTCTGTGCTCTCTCGTCCTCATTCCAGTCCGTGTCAGGGGCTGTTCCGAGAGCTCATCGAGTTAATACGCACCAAGCCTTCAAGTGGGGCCTGAGTTCTGGGAATGTTCTCCCTGTGGCTACGATCCAGCAGCATCCGGTCCTAGGCCTTCCACCGACGGAGCACCCCAGGGAAACTGAGGCAGACAGGAAGCCCCTCCGATTCTGCCCAGGTCTGTCCTGAAGCGGCCCTGGGACAGCGTCCTCCCTCCACATTCTCAGCTCCTCTCTTGCTCCTCCGTGTGTTTGCTCTTCGCTTTGATTAACAGTTTTAATAAAGAGGCATAATGTGTGCTTCACAGCAAATGCCCAAGGAAGTGTGTGTGTGTGTGTGGGGGGGTGCAGACAAAATCTCTCCCAGAGCCTTGCTACAGCCATGGCGTCCACCCCCCCCCCAGTCCCTGCTAAACACCTCGATGTCCCCTGAGGAGGGCGCAGGTCCCGCAGACAAGGCCACAGTGCAGAATCGGGGAGAAAACACTTGCTCTGGATCCCACTCACCGTGCGGCTCTGCACTGCCTGGGCAGCTCCGTGCAGAGACCGCTACCGGACCAGCGGGAGGCAGGGGGCGGCGGGTTAGCCGGAGAGGGAACCGCTCAGCCGGCCGATGCTCAGCAACCCTCATGCCCACCCCCTCCCCCATCTCCCAGAGCTGCCTGAGGCCTGAGGCCGCACAGCAGAGAGCACTCAGCATGCGGCCCCAGGGACCCCAGATGGAGGCACAGGGGTTCCCAGACTTGCATGGATGCCTGATCCTGTCCCCCCACCCCCAGAAGGTCACACGGAGCCCTGGCCCCGGTCATCAGGCTGAGCCCTGACCCCGGTCACAGGCTGAGCCCTGACTGGTCACAGGCTGAGCCCTGACCCCGGTCACAGGCTGAGCCCTGATCCTGGTGACAGGCTGAGCCCTGACTCTGGTCACAGGCTGAGCCCTGATCCCGGTCACAGGCTGAGCCCTGACTCTGGTCACAGGCTGAGCCCTGATCCCGGTCACAGGCTGAGCCCTGACTGGTCACAGGCTGAGCCCTGACTCTGGTCACAGGCTGAGCCCTGATCCCGGTCACAGGCTGAGCCCTGATCCCGGTCACAGGCTGAGCCCGACTCTGGTCACACTCTTAGCTGTAATCGTGGGCACACTCAGCCCTGATCTTGGTCCTCCTGGAGATAAACATAAATCCCAACACCGAGCAGCTGAAGAATCCGTGCCCAGCTGGGCTGTGGGAAGGGGTGGTCGGCACAGTCCTTTCTCTGTCGGCCACAGGGTGGGATGCTTCACCCACATGACCTGGCCTCGGGGTCACTTCCAACCAGATGCCATGTTGCCCACGTGGCTCATGGCTCATCTGGCCGCTGCGCCCCCACGACCCGGAGGGCCGCTCCCTCCGCCCCTGCTCCTTACAGCCAAGCCCGTGTGAAAAGTTCAGGAAACGCTCTTAAAGGAAGAGGGCTTCCTGGTGCCGGGCCTGAAATAGCCCCCGCTGTCCCCATGTTAACAACCAGTCGTCCAGGCCGTCAGCTCTGCTTCAGACGCGAGCGTCTGGTCCTGCAGCTCAAGGACTCAAGGTCAGCCCTCCACCTGCGCTCCTCACAAGGCCGGGCACGGAGAAGCCCCTGGCGTCCTCAGCGCTGAGCAGGCCCGGTGCCCGCCCGGGCGCGGGGCAGGGGGCGTGGGCAGGACCTGCGTGTCTGCCCCATGGCTCACGGGGACAGGGAAAGCGATGACAACTGCATGAACAGCAGCCTGGTGCTGACCCGTTTACAGAACAGTCACTGCCGGGTGTTCAGTTCTGCCAGGAGGGAGGCCACAGGCCACAGCGGAACGGCTGCCAAGGCCAGACGCGCACCCCCATGCCAGGCCTGACGCTGCAGTCAGCCCTGCGAGCCACACTGGGGCTCACGCAGCTGGCGGCGGATCTGGGCCTCCCAGGAAGCCGGGTGACAGGGACCAGCTTCCTCGCTCACAGTGCCCACGCAGAACACAAATGAGGTGGCCGTGGGGACTGAGCTGAGCTCCAGGGCTCCTGAAGGCTGAGCTCTTAGCTCACCCAGGGCTCGGCATGGCATTAGGTGGGGCCTAGGCTGATTGTGCCCAGTTCTTTCTAACTCCACGCTCAGTGACATCACGTGGGCAGCTTGAAAGCAGCTGTGAGAGGAGAATCTACGCCAAGGAAATGAGCGATCGCTCCCTGGCAGGGGACTTGGGTGGTTTGGGGAGCTTGGGGCAGTATGGGGGGCTTGGGGTGGTGTGGGAGGCCAGTGCATCAGCACACAACTGGCCACACTCTATCGGCCGGACCCCGGTTCAAGGGGTGGGAGCAAATGGGATGAACAGCTCCCTTGGGTTTGCTGGAGATTTTTCTAGTTTTAACACTGAACGTCCCATGTCCCCAAACCCCTGGGCCCCAGGCAGACCTCGGCGGGTGGTCAGTCACCCGAGAACACAGCCACCTGTGGACGGGAGAAGCAGGGTCACGCTGCAAAGTGCACGGAGACAGGGCAGGCGAGAAGTGCGTGTTTGCAACTGAGCCCCATGAGCTGTGACCCCATTCAAGTTCGTGCCTGAGCCAACTGCATCCTGACTGCCACACCCGGAAGAGAGCCACCAGCCCCCACGCCCAAAGGATGCGCCCCAACCTCAGGGCAGCTGAAATTTGAAAGAGTGATTGTGTTCAAACAGGACAAACGTAGTTGTGAAAGCAGTGGGCAGTGAGCTTGGTTGGGGAGCCCGGAGCCATGCACCCCTGGGGCGGGGCGGGGAGCATGGAGCCTTGCACCCCTGGGGCGGGGTGGGGAGCAGGGAGCCATGCACCCCCTGGGTGGGGTGGGGAGCAGGGAGCCATGCACCCCTGGGGCGGGGCAGGGAGCAGGGAGCCATGCACCCCTGGGGCAGGGAGCAGGGAGCCATGCACCCCTGGGG
>PVKE010007912.1:0-49219 GCA_004027555.1 Craseonycteris thonglongyai
AGGGGTTGTGGGTAATGCTACCTAGGTTTTCCTTGAATACTAGAGAGCTGAGCTTCCAGAGCAGCTGCTAAAGCAGGAGAGCAGGAGTGAAAGTCATGTGAGAAAACCTCATGAGAGCTTTAACTTGGCCATTATAAACCCAGAACTTTTCTACCTGAATTACTGCTTAGAGTACATTTGGTGGAGGGAGTATTTCACCATCGCTGGATTAAAAAAAAAAAAAAAATCTTTAGAGGTTGGATTTTGCTTTCTTCTTACCACTATGTGGCGCTCTAGGAAGGCTTTCTGATGCCAAGCCCTGTGCCTAAAACCCTTTCCTTGAAATAGAGTGCTAGGGTTGGAAATGGAGCTTGGAGCTCACTTCATCCAATTTCTTTTCACTTGAAAAAAAATATATTAAGTGATATAAGTGAACTCTTTGGGAAGTAAGAGTCTTACAGTAATTCTCGTACAGTCCAGAGATTCTCCGAATCTGACCCTACAGAAAGCTGCCACAGAAGTTTCTGTTTTTACAGAACCTGGACTCACACTGCATGTCTGTCTTTACTACATGAAGGCGGTGGGGAAACACCAACAAGCCTCTAATTGTATTCAGAAACTACAACTACTATTTCTATATAGCTCCACTGAAAAAGTTCTAAGGAAAAAGTTACCTTTCCATTTTCATTTTGGAATTTTTCAAACAGATGTTTCTTTCACTTTCTTTATAAATTTTTGTTGTACAAAAAAAAACAGCAAAATTCTTACAATTTAAGCACACGTTGAGTCTTTAGAAGAATTTTCTTATCCCAGCCAGGGTGTTAAATTTTGAGTGTTTGTATATTTCCTGGAGGAAGGTCCTTGGTGTCCTCAGATTCCCAGAAATGATTAAGAGTGCCTGCATGAATGCTGCAGCTGTGTTATGACTGTATGCTCTCCCGGTTCTCCAGGGAGATGGAAAACAGCTGTTATCTCTCGTGACTTCAAAACAACCAACTTCTGTGGGTTTAGTGCACAACAAGATCTTGAGTCAGTTATAATAACCATCATTTGCACAGGGCTTTGCATATTGCAAAGCAGCAGAGACAAATGCCATCAAAAGTTAGTGAGTTTATATCACATTAACACAAGGATAGTATATAAGATGGACAGTTATTTCCTAAGTTCAGCCCACTATTCACTTCTGGGCAGCACTACATTTACAAAAGAGGTAGACCAGCATTTACAAAAATTGTTTGGCTATAAGCTTAATAAAGTTCATATAATGTGCCACAGCAGCTTGTTCCACGTACTTTATGTCAATCATCTCATTTAATCCTTACACCAACACCATGGGTGGGTACTATTATTACTCCCACTTTACAGATAAGGAAATTGAGGCACAGATAGGCTAAGTATCTCCCCCCAAACTGAAACAATTTAATATTGTCTTAATAGTGCTGGTAATATTTTACTAAGTACTTATAATATGCCATACCCTTTACAGATTTTAATTAATTCTCATAGTACCCCTATTATTTTCCTTTTTTATAAGAGGAGAAACTTGAGGCTGGGAAATTAATTTACCCAAAGTCACATCTAGTAAGTGGCAAGCACTAAATATGTCTGATTCCTCCAAAGGGTTGTCTATATTGTCTCCCATTATGCTTCTTCTGTTTCTTCTTAAACCCACTCCAATTCCACGTACACCACTCTACCAAAAATGCCCCTGTTGAGGTGACTTCCACGTTGCTGAATCCAGTAGTCAGTCCTCAGTTCTCACCTGACTGATCAGTAGCGTTGACACCCTTTCTGTCCTTCAGGGACATCATGTTCTCTAGGGTTCCCTCCTACCTGTTGGTCATTCCTTTGCATCCCCTTTTCTGGCTCCTTCCCTTTTCCCTGACTCCTTAGTGCTGGAGGGCAGCAGGCCTCATTAGCCTAGCGATTCCTCTAGTCTCATGACTTTAGTTGCTGTCAACATGCTGAAGATTCCCACAGTCCTAGCTCCAGCCCAGGCCTCTCTCCCGAACTCCTTACTCAGATGCCTACTTGACCACTGCGCTCAGATATCAGAAAGCTTAGCAGGTCCAAAATGGAGCTCATGATCTTTGCCACATCTGCCCCACAAATCGCACCACTTACAAAGTCATCTGTAACCCAGTGGATTGCAACTCCCTCCATGTAATTACCCAAGCCAGAATCCTTGGCGTTATCACCAACTCTTCTCTTTCTCTCCTATCGGGCAGTCAGCTGGATATCCTATTGGCTATACCTTCAAAATGTATCAGGAATTGGGTCACTTCTCACCACCCCCAGTGCTGCCACCTGGTCTGAATCCTGGTGTTTAGCCTGGGTTTCTTCAACAGCCTCACCTGGTTTCCCTGCTCACTACATTGCACCTTCACTTTGTCCTCCACAAAGCAGCCAGAGAGAAGCTTTCAAACTGAGTTGGATGGAATCCCTCCTTTGCTCAAGACCCTTCAAGGGCTCCCCACATAAAGTCCCCACATAAAGAGTCCCTACAATGGCCCTCAAGTGGTGTTGCTACATGAAATGCAAGATGTAGTTACATTTGGATTTCAGAAAACCAGCAAATCATATTAAGCTGTTTGTCTCACAATTCTTGGGACACAGTTATACTTTAAGTCAAGTATTCATTGTTTATCTGAAATTCAAATTTCAGTGGGAATCTGTGTTTTTATTTGCTAAATCTGCCCACCTACCCACAAGGCCCTATGTGTGGCCCCGCTATCTTTCTAAACTCATCTCCCACAATCACCCCCTTTGCTTGCTCACATCTACCCACACTGACTTTGCTTTCCTTGAGTATAAACAGGTAGCGCCCACCTTTGGGCTTTGTGTTGGCTGTTCTCCCTCCAGTAGCTGCATCTTCTCTAATGAGTCATTTTGAAAATTACTATTCAACCTGACCCACCTGACTCTCCTTCTCCCCATAGCACCTAACTTCTAAGATACTAATCTGACATAACTTTTAAAATTGATTCTCTGTCTCCAACAACCAGAATATAACCTCCACAAGGCAGGTATTTTTGTCTATTTTGTTCTTTACCAGGGCTGGACAAGATGTTGTTCACAGTCTACCAGTGCACCGTCAAGCAATTTTGGGGTGACTGCCTGAATAATAAATAGCTAGTGGACCTCGACACTTGGAGAAGTAGCCCTTGACCTGAGAAAGTCTGCCCAGGCCTGTTCTTCACTGTATCATGACAGGCTAGACCAATAGCACATAGGTACATGATAAATATTTGTTGAATGAATGACTGATTTCAAACGCCTATGCTCCTTTCCTTGCATTATAGCCCCTGCATTTCAACTTGTCTTAAGACAAATATCTGAAGTATTATAATTTAGCGTGTAGAGTTCGGAGAGGAGATTATTGGCCAGTGTGAGGAGTGCACTTCCATCCCAGCTATAATGGCCCTTCTGACCCGGGACATTCTGGGTCAAAGCATGGGATTGCCCATGGCTCTCTGCCCAGACAGTTACAACATCACCACACTCTCAGCGTTGTCCTCTAACAAAAAAAAAGTGTGTATTTTCTATATACCAGGCCCTATGCACAATCCCAAGAGAGAATAAACAAGGTCATTCCTACCTAGAAAGACCTAACAGTGAGGTTGAGGTTCCTGCCTGTCTGATAAAATGAAAGGGACTTGGATTCAACTGGCCACTTTTGCCCCTTTCCAAAAAAAGCTCTACAGCTTCCCAGTTCCCTTTATGTCTTATCATCTCCCCCCACCCAGTTTTTTCCTACTCTGGTAAACCCCAAGAGCAAAACAAAGTGAATATTAAACAGGAGCAGTGAGAAGAACATCTGCTCTAACCTCCCTGTGACCCCAATGCAGTAGCTCAGCAGAGAGAAATTAAAGTGAGCGCAGGAAGCCTGTTGGCGTCAGTCTGAATGACGCCCACAGGAAGGTGGGGTGGGAGACGGAGGATGTGAGAGTGCACACATGGGCACAGAGGAGCAAATCTGCTGCTGAAAATCACTTCCCCCCACAAGGTTCCAGGAGAAAATCAAAATCGTTATGACTGGGGTAATGTTTACTCAATAGCTTTGTATACGTTTTTGGTGCACCTTGTTTCTATACTATTATGTCGCTGGATTACTGATTTGAGAAATGATCATCTTAATATGCAATTGCTAATTAGAAAAATCTAGAGCAGTTTACCGAGGTGTAGTAGTACCATGGCTAAAGCGAGAAACCAGAAGATGGAGAAAGTAGTATCTTTGTCGGCGGATGGCTTTCTCTTCTTTCTCCCTTCATTCTAGGTGACCCTTCAGCATGAGCTAGTCACTAAATGAGAGGGCTGTCATTTTCTAATTCAATGAGCATTTACTCTGGGCCTGTTTGATACAGGCTGTGTAACTTCCTGTTTCCATGGTAGTAAATTTACTGAAAAAGCTCATCCTTTACTAACAGAAGACAGTCCCTGGAGCAACTGGCCAGGCATAGAGGGAGTAGAAAGAAGTAGGCCTTGGAATCAACTAAACGTCAGTAGTAAGAACATATTCTTTCATTAAAAAAAAAAAAATGACCGGATGTCTCGAGATGACCTTAGATCAGTGGTCCCCAACCTTTCTGGCACCAGGGACTGCTTTCATGGAAGACAATTTTTCCATGGACTGGCGAGGAGTGGAAAGGGGGTGGAGGGATTGTTTCGGGATGATTCAAGCACATTTATAGTGCACTTTATTGCTATAATTATTACGTTGTAATATAAAATGAAATGATTATACAACTCACCATAATGCAGAATCAGTGGGAGCCCTGAGTTTGGGTTTTGATGTGAGTCTGCAAGCACTTGATTTATTATGGTCTGTGTGCAGTCAAACCTCTCTGCTAATGTTAATCTGTATTTGCAGTCACTCCCCAGTACTTAGCATCACCACCTCAGCTCCACCTCAGATCATCAAGCATTAGATTTTCATAAGGAACGTGCAACCTAGATCCCTTGCATGTGCAGTTCACAATAGAGTTTGAGCTCCTATGAGAATCTAATACCACAACTGATCTGACAAGAGGTGGAGCTCAGAAGATAATGCTAGTGATGGGAGCGGCTGTAAGTAATCAAAGAAGACCTAAATAAATGAAAAGACATTTTATGTTCATGTATTAGAAGACTTCATATAGGCAAGATGTCAATGCTCCTAAATTGATCAATACAACCCTTATCAAAATCCCAGCTGGTGTTTTGTAGAAGTTGATAAGCTGCTCCTAAAATTCACATGTTAATATAAGGGACTCAGAATAGCCAAAACAACCTTGGGACAAAAAAGAGAACAAACTTAGAGGACTCACGCTTTCAGATTTCAAAACTTATTATAAAGTTACAGTAATCAAAACTGTGTGGTACTTTCATAAGAATATACATATACATCAATGGGACAAAATTTGATAGTCAAATAGTAAACTCATACACTCATTGCCAAATGATTTTTTACCAGGGTACCAAGATGATTTATAGGGAAAAGATTTCTTGGATATAACACCAGAAATATAGGCAACAACAGAAAAAAAAGAATAAATGGGATTTTATCAAAGTTAATAATTCCATGCTTCAAAGGATATATCAGGAAAATAAAAAGACAGCCCAAAGAATGGGAGGGTATTTTTACAAATACATATATGATAAGGGATTTGTATTAGAATACATAAAAGAACTCTTATAACTCAATAATAAAAAGACAAATTGCCTGATTAAAATGGGCAGAGAATTTTAATACACATTTCTCCAAAGGAGAAAAATGTGGCCAAAAAGCACATTGAAAGGTGCTAAACCTCATTACCAATCAGGGAAATGTAAAGCAAACCCACAATGTAATACTTGACACTTATAACTACCATGGCTACAATAAAAATGACAGATAACAAGTATTGGTGAGGATGTGGAGAAATTGGAACCCTCATATATTTTTGGTGAGAATATAAAATGATGCAGCTGCTTTGAGAATCAGTCTGGCTAAATACAGAATTACCACGTGACCCAGCATTTTTATTTCTAACTATTTACCCAAGACAAATAAAACAGTCATGTCCTTACAAAAGTTTGGACATGAATATTTATGGAAGCATTAGTCATAATATAAAAAATTTTTTAAAAAGGTGGAAACAACCCAAATGGATCAGGACAACTGACGAAGGAATGAACAGATGTGGTATATCCGTACAGTGGAATATTATTCAGCCGCAAAAGGGGTTGGAGTAATTATTCATGCTACAACACAGATGAACCTCAAAAACATTAAGGTAAGTGAAAAAAGCCAGACACAAAAGGCCACACATTGTAAGATTCCTTTTATATTAAATTTCTAGAATAGGCAAATCCGTAGAGACAGAAAGTAGATTAGTGATTGACAACAGCTAGTGGGGAGGGGAGAACAGGAAGTAGTTGTTACTGGGTACAGAGTTTCTGGGTTGATGAAAACATTCTGGAATTAGATAATGACAATGGCTTTACAACTTTATGAATAAACTAAAAATCACTGAGTAGGACACTTCAAAAGGGTAAATTTAATGGCATGAGTTATATCAGTAAAAAAAAAAGAGTTAATAAAAAACAGCTTTTTGATAGGAGCAAAGCTTATATCTGATCAAGGAGGGAGCTGTTGACTTCACAGACTCCAGAGGCAGCTTAGGACAAAGACAGTGCTATACAGTGATGGTCTTAACCAGACTTGGATCAGAATCACCTGTGGAGCTATTAGAATATGCAGACAACAGGCAGGCCGACTGTTAAGTTTTATGTTTTAGTGGGTCTGTGGGAGGATCACAAGGATTTCCATGCCTGATCCCCTCTCTGCCCTTAAAGTATGAATAAGACTGAATCTTAACTTTCACATATTTCTGGCTTGAATGTTGAGGACTCCCCAGTTATTAGAGGACAACATTAGAAATCAGAATCGGGAAATCCAGATACCTCTCATTGTAAATCATTTTGGTCCGGTATCAAGGTTTCTCTTCTATACTCTTAAAAGCAATTGCTGTCCTCTCCTCTGTCGTATCTCATGAAGAATATTTACTAAGTATATTGGTCACTGATACTTCTTTTCCCAAATTCATACCAAAGTCTGAACTCTGTCAGGTGTGCTATAAGTACCCAATAACTGTAATTTATTTTCCCTTCTTTATGTCAACTTATGTCTGAGCCCTAAATCTTCAGGCATGATAGCTTTCCTTAATAGTAGCTTTGGGATTTGGAATAGTAGCTTTGGTAATAATACCTGGAGTATTTTTGGAATCAGAATTTAAACAAGGATTTATTATTCAATCTAAAAGTTAACATGAATTCTAGTCAAAATTAGAAGTCACCTTAATCATTGAATGGCATTATGGATGTAAATCTGTTTCTCACACCTCAGTCTTGGCAAGTATTAGAACATGAACTCTCTAGGGTTGTCCCAAACACAGTGCATCCCAGAAAAAGAAGAATGACTCGTGACAAGAAACCCGCTGAGTGCCTCAACCTGTTTCAGTGATTTACGATGCCCTTACTTCACTGACGGCCCCACCATTTGGTCCAGACCTTCAGAGGCCATTTCTGACATTTTGGCAGAAAGAGGAACATATACCAATCTTGAAACTATCTTGGGCTCATGAATCACCTTTCTTCCCTGCAAAGTTATCATCTGTTTAATTAGAGATGAGAAGTTTGCATCTGGCCAGAAACTAGGGCCAAGTTTAATAAAGCCAGAATGGGCTCCCACTTTCCAAGGACAAGCAACACCAAGGAATCCTACTGCAACTTTCCAAGACTACAGGGTTGATGAAAACATGCCAGTCTTCCCAAGTATAATGTTTTCTCAGATTCATGAATGGCTACTAACAATGTCTAATAAAATAACTACTAATTCACTATCAGGATGATCTACAAAAATCTCTTCCCATCTGTCTCCCTTTCTCTCCCTTTAAAACAATACATAGGGCAGTTTGGTATGGCCCTGTAAAAGGTAGGGAAGAGGGATGAATAATTTCTCAAGATTCTTTAACTTCCCATCCTGTAAAACCCAGTGTTTGGGGAATTTTATAGCTAATAACACACACATTGTACAAAACTTCAAATGGCTCTCCAGAGCAAAGCCTCCTTCCCACCCATTTCCCTTAACCCTCCAATCCCCCAGGGACAGTGGTGCCAGGCACTGTGGTAGGTCCTGGGGATAGAGCAGTAAACAAATGGAGTCCCTGTCCCCAGTGAACTTACATTCTAGTGTAGAGAGACATGAAATAGCTACCGATAAACCCTATGAAAAAAATTAAATAGCCTGAGAAGGGTCTTAAGGAGACCATGGTCAGCTCTGACAAACTGCCACACGTATGAAGATGTTGTGATGTCTACTAGACTTCCCAACGTGAAGATAAACGGTGAGCTTGACTGTGGAGGGTAGGGATAGGAGCTTCCTTATAATGGGCAGAAGAATGGATGGGAAGTGAGACAGTGGAGACAGTGTTGGGCAGCTCGCTCTAGAGATTTTGCTATCAAGGGGCAGAGAAATGGGACAGCAGCTGAAATGTTACACAGGTTAAATGAAATAGTGCTGAGCCCAGTGCCTGGCACAGAGTGGGCACGTAGCTATGCCTACTGTTCCATTTCCCATCCCTAGTCTTTTCTATGTCTATTCAAAGTTTTGTTTTGTTTTGTTTATTCCTAAAAATGTTTTTAATCTGCGATGGTCTTGTTTGAGCCCTGAGAGTCACCCACAGTTATGAATGACTATATCTCCGGCCACTATAGACAAAGTTACTTTTCTAGGAGTTGTAAATGGAAGGCTTTGTGTTTTAAGTGGCCATCAGAGTGCGTTTGTTGTTTGTTGGATGAGGTTAGGTGACAGCTCAGTTCAGCCCGAAAGAGTGCTTTGGAGGGTGCTGCCAAGGACCAGATTTCAGGTAGTAAGTGATCTTTTCTCTGCTGCTCTGTCTCACTTTCAACTTGATCACAGCACAGATGTGAGAGCACCTAGGGAATTTGTTGTTTCTAAATAAGTTTTCTGGCATTTGCACATTTTCCTGTGACTTTGGTAAGGATGGTATTGGCAGGTTTGTGGTTTGTTTGCTTTTGGTCTTTTGTTTGCTAAATGTCTGCCACATGGGCACATTACCTCAAGTTGTCACTAATTATGATCACTTAAATGGCCAAAGATTATCCACAGGGATGAAAAGACAAAGCAACTTAGATACCCCACAACCAAGGTAAACTACCCCGGCAAAAGAGAAAGGGGGCAAAAAAACATTACCCTGAAACCACTTCAGTCCCATTCCTCAAAGCATCAGCTCACTTCCCATGCAGGGATCCATATTTGTTTCAAAACCGGGGTGTAGTGCAGGGTGTAAATCTTATTAAAGAATCAGCTAATCCCAAATTCTCAGGAAATGCATCTATTTGCACCCAGCTGGATAACTATTGTTCTGGGAAGAGAACAACATTCTTTTTCATCTTTAAGGTGACACAGTCAGAATGAACCCTTCTGTTTCTCTTCCTGCCAGCTGAAAGGCCACATCCTGAAGCTTCTTAAAGCTCTCCCTTGCTGTCTCTCTTGCACAGTCTCCCTTTTTCCAAAGTGATTTTGTGTATGTTCATCATATAACCCCATGTAGTTGTGGCTTCAATCACTCATTGCCTTGCTTTGACATATAGTTGTTTTGTGTTGAGTCTTATTTTCCCAACTATAACTGTGAGCCCCTTAAACATCTTTGAATTCTCTTCTCCTGAGTATAGAGTGTAGACATTCTGTAAATATTTTTTGAATTAGTTTTAATCCATCACTTTCTCAGCAAGGATCTTAGACTTTCACTAGGGAGACAATGGATACCCAGATGAAATAGTTTAATAACAGAGCAAGGCAACGATTCAATGCCAAGGTGGACATATAGACCCAGGAGGTGCTGTACTGTGTCTGGGGAGAAGAGTCTCAGGCCAGCCTGAGAAGGCCCCAGTTTGCCTGTAACAGTTGTCACTTGCCCTGAGAGAATAACTCAATAGTTGCTTTCAAAATTGGCCTGGTTTTACAAATGAATCACCCTATAGGCTGACCGGACACAGTGTTGTAAACAGGACAGAAAACAACAGTACTGTCCCATTTCAAACAGTACATATGGTCAGTCTACTGAAACCTTGAGTTAGTCCAGTGAGACTAGGCTGACCATACGGATCATTTGAAACACTGTTGTTTTCTGTCCCATTTAAAACAGTATGTTTAGTCAGCCTACTAGCATAATAGTATTACTGCAACCATCATTTTGTCCTTTGCACACTGATCTCTCTACTTCCCCAACACAATTTGTTCTACAAACGAGCCCAGCTCTTGGCCCATAAAAACCTCACAGCAAAGTTGACTGTGGTCCTCTTTGCCCACTCTAAAGCTCTTCCATCACTCTTCTTTTTTTTTTTTTAACCTCCTTGTTTCTATGAAAAGATTTATCTTATGGTTCAGCTCTCTAAAAGAAAGAGCTGATAGCCAGAGATTGGGCATCGAGCTGATGCATATGCTTCCTTGCTCTGCTCTCTGGGTGCTGCCTCTGTGCTTTTAATCCTGCTGCTGTCAAGCTCCATTAGGAGATTCGAGCATCAGCCTCCTACCTTTGGGGCCTGGCCTCCCATCAGCCCTGGCTGAAATGAGGACAGTGTATGAGATTGGTAATCAAGAAGAAAGGCAGGGTGGATACTGCAAACAGCCCTTGCTCACCACCCTTAAAGTCCAATCGCCTTTTATATCACACGGGACATTTATCTTCCCACTTGCAAGCACTAACTGCCATTAGGGAAGCCAACCGCATGTCATGTGCTGGCATCCAGAAAATGGTTTAAAAACAGTAGTAGAGAATCAAGGCTGAGCCTCTGTAACCTGTGTATACCTTTGAAAAGGAATGGATTTCCTCTTTGGGGGAGCAATGCTAGAGTAGTCTCCACTCCCACTAAAGTAGGCGAAGTCATCTCACACCGTCCTCATGATCACGGGGTGGCGGATGTTACAGCCAGCGTTCACATCTGGTCTCTGATGTGGCTTTGGTGGGTCAAAGCAATACTTGGACTCCTGCCTGGGAGGATTGGCAGTGAGTGTCAGGGAAGGAAAAGGCCCCCTGGTGACATCCTTTCTTTGCATTAGGTGTAAAGTAGAAACCAGTGCCAAAGAAAGAAAATGAGTTTCAGAGATTTTTGAATTTCAAATTGTAGATAAAGGATTGTAGACCCATATGAGAGAAAACCAGTGATCTAGGCTTTATAGTTTGGAAAAATCTGTGGTTTTAATCACTGATTAAACAGTATTTCACATCTTTAAAAAGAAAAACTTAAATCCTATCTCTGATCTAATATATGGCTTCAATGTCAGATGGCAGCATCAACCATATGGAAGAAATTAAACAGTCCTTTTTTATATCTCAGGAAGCTTATACCAGAAGAACTTGCCTTTAGAAAAACAGAATTCCCCCCCCCCCCCAATTATACTGACAACACTGAAATTACTTTGGAAAATAAGGAACAGCCTCCCAAGATAAGGGAGGAGGAGATGATTCCACTGGCCAAGGAGAGACTAGATTGACGTCTGAGTATGATCTCACTCCTGTTAAGTGATGTGGCCTCTGTCTAAACGATCCTTTGATTTTATTTTATTTTTTTGATTGAGATTTTCTTTTATTATTATTATTTTTAATTTTGCAATTGCAGTTGACAGACAATATTGTATTAGTTTCAACATAGGAATTAGACATTTATATAATTTTTTAATTGTTAAATTTATTGGGCTAACATTGGTTGGTAACAATTACATAGTTTCCAGGTATACAATTCTACATTACATCGACTATGCATTGTATTATGTTCTCAGCATCCAGAATCACCTCTCCTGCCCCCTCCCTACTCCTCCACTCCCACTCTTATGACCACCTTGATTTTATAAGCAAAGTCAATAGACAAATATTAGTGACTTTACAACTTTCTTCACCAGAATGTACCTAAGATGCAAGGGATATAGGTAATTACTTATTTTCTTGATGCAGTCCTTTTTATTTTTAGCAAATGGACAGTTTTCACCCAAAGTAAGTCCTTCCAGATTAAAATAACACATAGCCCCCATGTAAGTGGTGAACTTCTGCTTCTAATAATGGCAGATTAAGTAATTCAGACCTATCTTCCTGAAGCATAAGCTGAAAATAACTGAAAAGTTGGTTAAAGACTCTTTTTAAATGAAATATGTTGAAAATCTTAAAAACATCAAAGAGCTAACAAGTTACAAGGGAATTACTAGCTTTAAGCCCCAAGTAAGGACAGAAATCTGAAGAGATGAGCCTTACATTTGGGTCCACTGAGAGGCATTTGGTAATCCTAGTTAGAGGTCAGAAGTTGGAGTCCATGATTCACCCAAGGTACAGATGCTGCTAAACCATACCCTGCTTTGGGTTAGGATCGCATTCTCTAGCGTAGGGTGACTGGGAAGTAGACCAGCACTTGTACTTGGCAGTGGGCTGGATTTAGTGACACTTCTAATGAACAGTTGTATATGGCAAAGGTGATGCTCTTTCTCCACAGGACCCTTCATCCTAGGTTTCTCTATACCAGGGTAGTCTCAGGGCTCCATGAGGCCTCTTGTGACTTGGGTTTTGGAACTCCTACAATGTTACTTGCACCATTTTCCGCCGTATGCTTTTGTTAAGTCCCAAGGACAGCCAGAGTCAAGGGGGCAAAGAAAGAGACCCCACATTTTCATGGGAGGAGAACACAGTCATGTTGTAAAATGTCATGAATATTAGAATGAGAGGAAGGTCCCTTCTGTGATAAAGAGGATCAACAACCTTCTGCAAATATCATACTTAATGGTGAAACTTTAAAAGCGATGCTTGCATATTCATATGTGAAAAAATGGCACTATAGTTCAAAAATAAATGAAGCAAACAATTATAGAATTGAAGGGAGAAATAGACATTCAGTAGCAAAAGTTGGAAACTTTAATATCTCATTTCTAATAATAGAAAACTAGACAGAAGATCAATAAGGATATGGAAGTTAACACTATAAAACAAGTAGATATAACTAATATACTTATATAAAACACTCCATCCACCCAACAATAGCACATAAAACATTTTCTAGGATAGACCATATATTAGGCTGTGAAATCAACCTCAATAAATTCTAAACTAAAGGTTTGACATCACAGAAAGCATGTTCTCTTACCAGAATGGAATAAAACCACATAACAATGTTAATAATTTGACAAAAATAAATTTGAGAAATTCACAAATATGAATAAATTAAACAACACACTCCCAAATAACTAATGGATCAAGGAAGAAATCACATAGAAATGTAGAAAATGTGAGATGAATGAAAATAAAAGCACAATACACCAAAACATAAAATACAGTGAAAGCAGTGCTTAGGGAGAAATTTGTACTTGTAAACATCTATATTAAAAAATAAAAAAGATCTCTAATCAATTACCTAAACTCCTACCTTAGAAAACTAGAAAAAAGAACAAACTAAATCTAAAGCAAGAACAAAGAAGAAAATAATAAAGATTAGCATGGATACAAGTGCAATAGAAAATAGAAAACCAATAGAGAATCAATGAAACCAAAACTGCTTCTTGAAAAATATCAACAAAATTGACAAACCTGTACCTAGACTGACCAAGAAAATAAGAATCAAATTACTGAACTCAAGAATGAGAGGGAGGGGAAGCCGGGATGGCTCAGTGGGTTAAGCGCTCACTTTGCAGCGCCGGGGACCGGGGATCGAATCCTGACCCTGGCCCGTGCGGAACCATATGCTGAACTGGGAGCTCCCCCGGTTCAGTTCTCTCTCTGTCTCTGTATCTCTCTCACTCTCTCTCTCTGTGTCAAAATAAATAAATAAATTAATTAATTAATTAATTAATTAATTTTAAAAATTAAAAAAAAAAAAAGAATGAGAGGGGAAGCTGGGATGGCTCAGCGGGTTAAGCGCTCATGTTGCAGCTCTGGAGTCCAAGGATTGACTCCCAGCCCCGGCCCAGGGGGACCCATATGCTGAATTGGGGTGTGCCCCCAGTTCAGTTCTTGTTGGGGCTCATGCGGGAGGCTCCTGGCCTGGTTCCTGCCCTGCGTAGCCCCGCGCCCACCTGTGGAGTGAAACTATATGGAAAACTAATGCTGTCGACTATGGAGACTGCTCTGGGCCCTCCCTCTTCTCTCTGTCTTTCTCTGTCTGTCTGTCTCTCTGTCAAAAAACAATAAAAATAAATCTTAAAAAAAGATTGAGAGAGGTAATCACTACCAACCATACAGAAATAAAATGAATGATAAAGGAATACTATGAACACTTGTATGCCAACAGACTAGATAACCTAGGTGAAATGAACAACTTCCTAGAAAGATGCAAACCACTGAAACTGGCTCAAGAAGAAATAGAAAAATCTGAATACATCTATAGCAAGTAAAGAGATTGATTTCATAATTTAAAAACTACTCACAAAGAAAAGCCCAGCCCAGGTAGCTGATGAATTATACCATTTAAAGATGAATTAACACAGAAGAGGGAACATTTCCCACTTCATTCTGTGAGGCCAGTACTATTCTGATACCAAAATCAGGCAGACATACAAGAAAAGGAAACTTCTACAAATATCCCTAGTGTAGATAAAAACTCCTCCTCAAAATATTAGCAAACCAAATCCAGCAACATATGTAAAGGATTATACACCAAGAGCAAGTGAGATTTAGCAGAGGAATGCTAGGTTGTCTTAGCATCCAAAAAGTCAGTGAATATAATATACATTTGAATAGAATAAAGGCCAAACCACTTTATCACATCAATAGATGCAGAAAGCACTTGACAAAATCCAACACCCTTTTATTAGAAAAACACTCAACAGTGAGCTGATTCTGGGTGGTGAGCACATAAAACAAGGTATATGCAATGTAATGCAGAACTGTACACCTGGAAACAATGTAATTGATATCCATTAATGTCACCCCAATAAATTTAACAACAACAACAAAAAAAACAGTCTTGGGGAAGCCGGGATGGCTCAGTGGGTTAAGCGCTCACTTTGCAGCGCCAGGGACCAAGGATCGAATCCCGGCCCCGGCCTGTGCGGATCCATATGCTGAACTGGAGAGTTCCCCCAGTTCAGTTCTCTCTCTCTGTCTCAGTATCTCTCTCACTCCCTCTCTCTCTCTGTCAAAAAAAAATTTTTTTTAATTAAAAAACAAAAAACAAAAAAACAGTCAACAAACTAGGAATAGAAGGGATCTTCCTCAACCTGAAAAAGGACCTCTTATGAGGCACCCACACTGCTTAGTGGGGAAAGACAACCGGGTCCCCTAAGATCAAGAACAAGACCAGGATGCCTGCTCTGTCCCCTGCTATTGAAAATTGCAGTGGAGGTTCTAGCAGGAACAGGAAAGGTGGAGATAAGGCAACTGATCACAATGGAATAAAATAGAAATCAGTAACAGCTTTGGTTTATGGTGACTCATGTGGCGATGTGTGTGTGTTGTCTTCACTTTTCTGTGTAATTGTTTGCAACCAAATAACACATCCTTTTGTATTTCAGTTTGCCTTTGAGAAGAAACAAGAAGAGGAAGGAATGTAAGTATGAAGTTTGTGTGAGAAAAGGCAGCACATGGAAATCTGAGCTCAAAATTAAAAACCTGTGAAGAGAGAGAAACAAGTGGAGCTCGCTGAAGCCTGCGGGAATGATCAGGTGGGTAGCTTGCAGGTTGCCTCACGTGCTGCATTTCGTACTCTCCCTACTTTACAAGTTGGGCCTGTGCTGAGGAACCAAGGTTTTTCTATTTTTTTTAACTCATGCATTATTCGCTATTGACTTGCTCCTCCAGACTAGCCGGGGTATGAGGAGGACAACGCACTTGACCGGAGAGCAGCTCTGCCTGAGGTCAGCCTGGGCGACCCTCCTGCCATCCTCCCCTGTCTCCTTCAACCGGGACTGGAGAGCAGGGTCTGGAGAACGATGAACAAACCAGACAGTGGTAACTGCTAAAAAGTGAGTTTCCCCCGCCTTATCCGGCGGTGTTCTCCAAGCACGCCAAGGACAGAACTTATCGGCAGCAACTCCTGGAGTCTGAAGACATGCCAGGAGGGTGACTTTAGGCAAGAAATGCAGGGCGCCGCCAGGTTTCCCGCTGGTGTTGGGGGACAGGGAAGGGCTTGCTTCTCGGTTTGGACCTCCTCCGAGCGTCAGAGCTCTAATGACACACAGTCTGCCCCGCCATGAGGACAGGGTACCCCTCAACAGCGGGACAGGGGGTGTCATTGAATTTCCAGGGGCCCGTGCGAGTCAGAAACGGCAACACGGACGAGCCTTTCAGGCGGCTTGCGAGGCGGAGTCCAGGGGACAGCGGCACAGCCTGGTCCTGGCGGCTCGTTCCCTCGGGGCTGCCCGTGCTGGACGCGCTGTGCGGCACGCCAGGTGCCCGGTCCGCGGCGTTCCTAGGGCGCCCGGCCCCCGACCCCACGTTGCTGAGGCAGCGAGGCAGTGGCGCTGGGGGGCTGCGGGGCGCTGCAGCCCTCGCTCCGCCCGCGTCCGCGGTTTCGCCCAGGACGGAGGCGCCCATCAGGGCTCTGGCACCGGCCCCAGCCCGGCCACCTGGGGGGCGATGCCAGCGCTCGCTCGGGGCAGGCCCGTGCCTGCAGCGCCGGGGCGGGCGGAGGCGCCTCACGTGGGCCGCCCCGGCGCCCGGAAGGACGCGCGCACCCGCGTGGGAGCCGGCGCGGAGCTGCTCGGCCGCGGTGCCAGGCCGGGGCGCTCCTCCGCACCCGGGTTCCCCCGGAGGAAGGGAAGGGGCGCGGGTGGGGCCCCGGCAGCCCGCTCGCTCGTGCCTGCGCCCGGCCGCGCGCACTGTCGAGGGCGCTCCGCACCCGGGTAAGCTGGCCCGGGCCCCACTGCCGTCTCGATCGCGACCGTCGCCGCCGCGCTGGGGCCGGGACCGCACTCCGCTTCCACGTCCAGCACCAGCAGCCGTGGCTCCGAGGGGCACGGCCGTGCCGCGGTGCGTGGGGCCGGGACGTGGGTGACTCCAGTCGCACGGTCCCTGTCCTGCCCCGGAGCGCGCCCGCCGACCACCTGCCCCCGGCGCCTGCCTCGGGGCCGGGCACGTGAGGGGCACGGGGACTGGGATGGGGTGCGGGTGGGCGGCGCGGGGCCGCTCCGCCGTGGTCTGTCCGTCCGTTGGTCGGGTTGGCGCCTTTGAGCCCGTCTGGCCATGGGGGCTCCGTTTGCTAGTGGTTTTCCTAAAGTTTGCAGAATACGGAGGGTGGCGGCGCGTTCGCGGCCGAGGGTTGGCGTCTCTGCCAGTGGGTAAGTGCCCAGGTCAGCTGGGGGCACCGGACTACCAGCCGAGTCCCCGGAGCCGGCGGCTCCCAATGGCCAGAAGCGGTGGGCTGAGCTTGAGGCTCCGGCCACAGCGAACCACCCCGCTCAGCAGCCCAGATGGGGGCTTTGGCCCAGGTAGCGCGACCAGGGGGCGATCAGCAAGCCGCGTTCTGCTGCTCCTGCCCCCTGCCCCCAGGCTCCGGGCGACAACCGCGGGCAGTGAGGGAGGCAGGGGCGCAGAGCTCCCTGACAGCGCCCTCGGGCTACATACACCACCCGTGTCTCTGCCACACGTGGGCATTTTTTCTCTGGCTGGAATTGTGGGGCCCTGGACGTTTGCTTTTCTTGGCAAGTTTGGGGGGGGGGGTCGGGAAGCAGGCATCTGCCCCAGGACTGGCCGCAGGCAGCTGAGCTGCTTCCTCCTGCCCTGTCCAGTTAGCTCAGGCTCAGCTGTGGATTCCCACAGACCACGGACCACACTCACCCCCTAGCTGGAGGACTCGGGTTAGGAGGAGGGGGCTCTCACCCCCAGCGCCGGGTCTGAGGAGGCAGCAGTGTGACTGACCAGGGGTTGTCATCTATGCAGTCGGATCTCTGTGCCCTGCCCTGCCCTCCAGTATCTGAGCCAGACCCACATGCGGTGTGAGCGACAGTGCTGGGGACTTCAGATCTGGTATGTCCACTGTGCTGGGGATTCCCTGGGGGTCGGGGTCTGCTGGGAAAGGCAGCATCCTTTGTGCACTAATGAAGTGCTAGGAAGTACGTTGAGATCCTGCCCCTTTTCTTCAGGGGGAAGACAGAGCCAAAGAACGTTCTCTAAAAGCAGTTATAATTTCTCAGGTCTCTCTCCGGAGGTTCCAGCTCTGTGCCTGAGAAGATCTGAACCAGCATATAGAGATAGGAGGTCATGTTGGCGCCCAGAGAGAAACTAGAATGTGGCTCCCCAAAGTTCAGCCATGACATCAGGCGAGTCTGCAGGAGCCCCCTCCTCATATATAGTTCCCTCTCCCATGTAAGAGGCATGGCTATAATTTCCACATCCTGGGGGATGAAATGAGAGGACCATGTGCTAATGGAAAAGCCTCTGAAGTCCTTTGGGGTGCAGGTGAGGGTGGGGGGTCACATGCACAGATAAAATCCCGTGTGTGGGCATCATCGGCATTCCTGCCAGAACTAGAAGCATGCTTTCAGTGACCTTACCCAAAACAACGCTCAGGAAAGGCAAGACGGGCTCCATGCTGATGAGTGAGCCCCTCATGTTTTGCCCAAGGATCTGTTTTGTCTCTGGCTTGCTCATCTAATTGGAAATGAGGTCTGCTTGGTCCACAGAGCAGCTCAGTCTCTGTACAGACATCATCTGGCAGCAGGGGAGCCAGCCGGAATGGCCCACCCCTCACCCAGAGGCACAGGGTGGGGTTTTAGTGATCGGGCTCCTGCTAACTTTGAAAGGAGGCTGAGGAGGATCAGAGGAGTTGGGAATCCTCTGGGAGGCCCCTTAAAAGAGCCATTTGGTCCTGGTCTTGTCAGTTGTGAAAAGTGCCCTGAGGTTTAGTATCTAGCCTGATGATGATTAGCACGAATGAAAGCTGCTACCATTTATTAAGTACCTCCTATATGCCAGATACAAGACTTGATGAAATCAATGCCATTATCCCCATATTTTGTGTGAGGAGACTGAATCTGGGAGAGATTAAATAACTTACTAAGATCACAAAGCCAGTAAGTGGCAGAGCTGTGCTTGGACACCAGATCTATCTGGTTCCAAAGTCCCTGCTCCTTCTATGAAGAACTGTCACACATATGGTACCTGAAAACCCAGAGCCATTGTGAAGAAAGACTGTTATTTGTAGATCCGAGAGATGTTTGTGACCCCATTAGACTTCCGGGAGAGTACTGGCCTGGTAAAACTGCACGCTCTTCATTTCCCCTGGGACTCACAGGTTTAATCCATACATACAGATCAATTTATTAGCATGTGAAGTGCAAACTACAATGACATACTAATTTACCTTTCAATTAGCAGACTTCTAAAAGGTTGATAAGTTGTTGATATCATTCTGGAAAAAACAGGCACTCCCATATATTGCTGGCCAAGTAAATTGGTACAACTTCTCTGGAGGACATTTTAGAAACATCTCAAAATTTGACATGCCCATGCCATCTGACCCCATGGTTCCATTCTTAGGAATTTAACTTGCTGTTCCACTTGCCTCTGGGCATGTACCTTGTAGCATTGTTTGAATTGTGGGAGAACCACCTGCATGCTCATCAGAGGACTTGTTACATATTTTGTACTTCTACATTGTTCAATACAGTCCTGTTCATCCATAAAAATAAAGAAAGAAAAAAGAAGCAGGATGCCTCCTCTAAAACTGATGTGGAACAGTTACCCCAACAAATTTAATTTTAAAAAACTGATGTGGAATGATTTCTAAAATACATGGCTGAGTGAAAAACATGCATGGAACGTTATAATATGCTATTGTTCATGTTATAAAAAAGGAGGAGGAAGGAGGGATATTTGCTTGTCAGTACGTAACTGTACGGGTTATACACAAAAACTAATAATGTCTGTCTCCTCCAGGGAGAGTGGACCTGTAAACCCTTTGTATCTCTTCAAGTTTGAGCCCTGCAATTGCATGAACTATTTTTAAAAGTATCCTCTCATTGCTCTGTGCCTGAGGTTCTCTCAAGGTCTTCTCCCTCGGGTTGCTTGAGAGGTTCCTATTGGAATAAAAGCCAAAGGGCTGTGAGACCACCCAGAGCCCATGTATCTGTCCATCCATGATCCTTTCAATTGGCAGGTTATGCTCGGAGGCTGGGGGAGAGGAGATTTTGGAACCCTCTCTGAGCTGGGTAGGCAAGATCTGATCCTTCAGTTTAAAACACAAAATGGAGAAATAGAAACTACCCCTCTTTTTATTGCTCTAATGTTCCCCTGTACAGGATAAGACCTCAGTGATTGAAAGGTATTAGTAAGGGAGCAGGAGGAGCACAGTGATTGAGCATCAGAGAGGGCAGAAGGCATGTTGGTCTATTTCTGATGCTGCATTTGAACTTCAGAAAGAAGAAGAGAGATACACTCGAAAGAAAAGGTTTAGACATTTTTCTGGGGTCTAGAGGTCTATTGCCCCAGAGGAGAAAGGAAGGTTATTGATGTGAGTTGTCATGTCATCAATCACTGTGTCCCTGAATGCCCCTTTGGGTGCTTTCCATCAGCACAGATGCTTAGCTCAGTTGTTCCCCCTACCCCCCAAGAATTCCCTTCTGCTAATCACCAGCCTGGAAGCCAACAGATGCACAAAGGGGATGGGGGCAGGTATCCCGCCCCACCTTTCCTCCTTCCGGCAGGACAGGCTGTTTTTTTTTTGTTGTTTGTTTGTTTTGTTGTTTTTTTTTTACAATCAGACAGTTTTCCAATGGACAACTCCACATCACATCACCCATGCATCCCATTATGTGCCCAGCTCCCAGAATCAGGTCCCCCTCCAACCCCATATATCTGGTGCCCACTCCCCCCTCCCCACACAACTCTCCCTCCCCCCTCCCCCCTCCTCTCCAGGTAAACACCAAACCATTGAGTGTGTCCATAGTGCTGGTGCCCTCTCCCACCTCCCCTCCCTCTCGCCCTCCCCCCTCCTCCCCTTCCCTCAGGCAATCACCAAGTTATTGGATGTAGGACAGGCTGTTGAACAGCAGAAGCAGTGGGAGAAAGTCTTGCTTCCAGTCACATAGGATGAGGCCCTCCTGCACTGTTACAGGGTTAGCCTTCTTGGAGGGCTTTCTATGTTCCAGCTACCCTGCTAAGCATTCTGCCTACATTATGTCATTTAATCTCTTGGATATATGTGTTGTGTCCCACGCGACAAGAGCTGTGGGATGCAAGAAGGGTGACGCAGGGTTAAGAAAGACAATAGCCAAGAATAGATTGAAAGTGAGGCCAAGGGACTCAAGCCTCAAGGACTGAGCCTCAAATCAGGCCAACGCATAACTTTTATTAGCTATTGTACAAGGAAGTTAAATGTTAATCTCAAAGTCTGTGAGTTCCATGCCTGGCAACGGTTTTCCCAAAAGTCCCCATTGTATTACAGTCTGTACTGTGCCTTCATACACATGCCCAATCCCACTGGATGGAGTCGTTGTTTAGAAACCATCCGATAAGGGAGAACAACCGATATCTATATCATTCCATCTGGTCTCAGCATTCCAAGACACTCCCTTCAAAGAAGCTTTACCAATATCATTCCTTCGGGTCTCAGCTTTCTGAGACACTCCTTTGTGATGTCGTGAGATTGGCACAGGGGAGCAAACAGTTTTACAGCTGCAAGGCAACATTTCCCCCTTTTATTTTTTAAAGGAAAACACAGACTTGGCAGTTTTTGATCTATGGCCTGTTAAAGGGCTTGTTGTCTGGATCTGAGGACTAAACAGAAAAAAAGAGAATAATTAACAGGAGTGCTGTTGCACCCTCAAATTTTTCACCTAGGGTCTTTACCCAAGTGAGGGAATTCAAAGCAGAAAGCCCTTCTGCAGCCATGGAGTGTGTCTCCTCTCCAGAGGAGCTGTAGCTTGGCAGAAGACATTTGCTCCACTTCTTGTTGTAGTTGCAAGATATCTATAGTAAGATTGTGAGCATGTCCCAGGAGATGATCTCGTACCTCACACCAAGGGGTACATGTTTGACTGTAAGAAAAAGGAGTTATGCAGTAAGTAGAAACATTCCAATCACATTTTCAAGTAATCATAGTTTGGAGATTTTCTAATTGGTCTCCAAGAAAGACAACAGGTGTCTCTAAATCAGCTAATCTTATGCTGATTTCTTGATCAATTTTCATATGTTGATTCCAGGTTTTACTAGCATTTTTATGCCATTCTTATACAAATTGGGTAGCTTGCACAGCTTAATGTAATGCTACCCTGGAGATAGCAGCGACCGTAGTTATTGCTATAATCCGCATAATGACTATAACTAAAAGGCCAATACATCTTTTAGTCCTGTGTAAAATCTTATAAAGGAATTGTAGGATGATATGAATAGTTGGGGAGCCTCCCCACACCCTAGGAGCTTTGACTGGAAGGCATAACCCTCATCTCCTTCGTAAAATCATAATTTGATCATGGGACCCATTATAAATTGAAGAGTTAATGCATGTATACAGACGGCATTGAGGACATTCAATTAATTTTGTAGTCTGATTAATGGTGAGAGTTCCTACCAAGAAAACAAAAGGTGTTTTAAGACAAACTTGCAAATAAAACATTTTTGCTTCTTCAAACTGGAATAGTTTCAGTCAAGAGTGTTTTCTCTTTTGCAGGGTGTAGTTCATGTCACATTTTGACACACTGGCCAGGCACCCACAAAGGCCATTCCTCTAGACCTGGAGAAATACAAGCAAAACCTCGTCCCCATGTCAATAAAGTTCCTAAATGCCATTGATTAGTTTGGATATCCTTCCACCAGAGGGGAACATTTTCCACAGGCTTTGGACTTTGATGAATATTGAAATGCCTCTCAGCGGCTGTACTGCTGAGATGAGCCTTGGTATCTGAGCCAGATGAATTTAAAAAATTTAAAGTAAACATAGCTTTAGTGAATTGCACCTCTGAGGGTTCCCGTGTATCTCCCCCTTTTCGTTTTTGTAACTTTTTTTAGGGTGGCATTATCACGTTCAACAATGGCTTGCTTGACTTTGTGGGTTGTAGGGAATGCCTGTGGTATGAGTAATATGCCAGGTGGCACAGAAGCATGAAAATTTGGAGCTAGTATATGCAGGGCCATTGTCTGTTTTAATGTTACGAGGGAGGCTCATAATAGAAAAACAAGCAAGTAGATGACGACAGGAATGTGCTATAGTTTCACCAGTCTGGTCGGTGGCTGTAAGAAAGCCAGAGGCAGTATCAATAGTAACATGTACAAAAGATAACTCCAAAGGAGGGGACAGGAGTAATGTCCACTTGCCAGATAGCACTGGGCATGAGACCATGAGGATTCATGCCTTCAGGGCATTCCTGTGGAGTGTTAAAAATTTGGCAAGTAGGGCAGGTTTAAATGATCTGTTGAGCTGATCTGTTGAGCCTACTTGTTAGTTATAGGAAAGTGGGAATGGAGCCTGCCAGCTGTATGAGTCAAAAAATGAAAATGAGTGGCTTCTGTAACATAAACATTACCAACTAAGGAATCAGCAAGGGCATTGCCATAAGTCATAGGACCAGGTATGTTAGTGTGTGCACAAATGTGCATAATAAAGAATGGGTGTTGACAATTTCTGACCATTTGTTGAAGCCCATTAAATAATAACTAAAGAGGCAAATTATGATTAGAAGAAAGATGCTGTCTCAACATTTTGTACAGTATGAACAACATAGGCAGAGTCAGAGACAATATTTAGAGGTTCCTGAAATGTTTGTAGAGCAGTCAAAACTGCCACCAATTCAGTTTTTTGAGCCCAGGTGCAATTGGTTTGTATTAATTTGCAACCTTTATCAATGACAATGGCCACTTTTTCTTTACCGGATCCATCAGAGAAAACCATCAAACCCTGAGGAATAGGGTTTTGGTGAAGTTTTTGAGGTAAAATCCAATTTGTCTTTTGTAAAAATTGAAGTAGTTTATTTTGTTAATAATGGTTATCAATGATCCCCCAGAAATCACTAAAAGCAATGTGCCAAAACTCAGAATGAGTATTTAAATATGTTATTTGTTGTTTTTTAAATGGAACTATAATATTACTGAGCTCCTGTCCCTTTAAATGGAGAACTCTAGTGCGACTTCGTGAAATAAGATCTGCTATTAATTCTACATAACTCGGGAGTGATTTAACAAAGTTGTTACTAAATCTTCCTGTTTGACAGTTATGGCTGTAGAAGAATGTTCGGTAGAGAAAATTTAAATTTGTAAGGGTTGAGAGGGGTCTATACATTGAATTTGAGCCTTTTGGATTTTGTTTTTTACTAATTCTAACTCCTTGTTGGCCTGAGGAGTTAGGGTGTGGGAGCGATCCAATTGAGGTGGGGGGCCCTGCAAGAGACCAAATAGATTACTGAGAGCATAAGTGGGAATGCCTACGGTAGGACATAACCAATTAATGTCTCCTAGTAATTTTTGTAAATCATTTAAAGTATTAATTTGATCTCTCCTTATCTGAACCTTTTGAGGTCAGATAGACAGGTGGTCCATGACTGTTCCTAAATATTGGACTGGTGTTGTGGTTTGAATTTTATTAGGAGCAATACAAAGTTCAGTCAAATCAAGTTGTATTTTAAGTAATTCAAAACATGATTGTAAACATTCCACGGAAGAGGCAGCACATAAAATGCCATCCATATAATGAATAATGTAACAATCTGGGAAATTTGTTCTAACTGGTTGAAGAGCTCTGGCTACAAAAAGTTGACATATTGTCAGGCTATTGAGGATCCCCTGGGGAAGAACTTTCCGTTGATATCTTTTTAAAGGTTCCTTATTATTAGTTGAAAGAATGGAAAATGCAAATCAAGAACAATCTTGGGGGTGTAAAGGGATTGTATAGAAACAATCCTGTAAATCAGTAACTCTTGATTAAAAGCCAACTTTTTAGAATCATGGAAGGTTGTGGGAGCCCCAGTTGCAAGACACCCATGGGCTCAATGATGGCATTAATAGCTCGGAGGTCAGTGAGCGTTCTCCATTTTCCTGATTTTTTCTTAATAACGAATACCGGCGAGGTCCAGGGACTAGTAGAAGGTTCTATATGATCTTGTTCTAATTGGGCCTGTACTAGTTCTTCTAAAGCCTCCAACTTTTCCTTAGAGAGGGACCAGTGTTCTGTCCAAAAAGGCTAATTGTGTGTCCATTTAAGGGTTATGGGGATCTGTAGCTATGCAACAGTGGCCCCTGCCAAAACAGTTTTTGTGTCTGTCTGAAACCTCAATCCCTCTTGTCCATGGGCTAAATAGGCTGTGTAATTCCCTGATTAAATGTTTCTAAACCTTTTCCTGGCTGATATCCCATTTGATTCATAATTTTTTGACTTTGAGAACTATATTGTCCAGGGGGTATCCAAATTTCTGCTTCCTACTGTGTAAGTAAATCTCAACCCCATAAATTAACAGGGATGTCAGCAATATAGGGTTGTAAAAATCCTTTTTGGCCCTCAGGTCCGAGGCAGGGAAGAATGCAGACACTGGTGCAAGCCTGAAGCTTGACCTGCTTCCACGTTGTTAATGTTAGGTTCTTGTACTTTCCAATTTTTTGGCCATTCCTGTGAACTAATTATAGAAACATCGGCACCTGTGTCTAGAGGTCCTTCAAATTTTTTACTTTGTAATTCAACTAGGCAAATTGGGCAAATTCCTGAAATATTTTCTGCTAGAAAAATACTTGCCTGGACTGTATTTCCAAATACTTTAATTCCTCTTTTTTGAGTCCCTCCTTTTCCTGGGAGAGTATATGGGAGAAGCAATAATTGAGCAATTTGTTCCCCCTTTTTTGCTGGTGAGGGAACTGATGAGGACATTATAATTTGAATTTCTCCCTCATAATCAGAATCAATAACACCCGTATGAACAGTAACTCCTTTGGATATTAAGCTAGAGTGACTAAGAAGTCCAACTGTATCTGGGGGAATCAGTCCAAAGAGACTGGTAGCCACACAGAGGGGCACTCTCCAGGAAGTAATAAAATATCTTGAGCAGAGCAAACATCTATCGTGGCATTCCCCTCCGTGGCGGGACTTAATTGTTGTACAGTGAGTCGGGAGAAGGCACGGCCTGAACCATGTATGCCGCAGTTGTTGTTGGGACCTGGGACTGGCCCCGTGTCCCATTTCCCTGAATTAGAGTGCCATTTTTATGAAAAATTGATCTACATTCAGAGGCCCAGTGCTTTCCATTTTTACATTTGGGGTATAAGCCAGGTTGTTTAGGTCCCAAAGGGTAGGGCATGTTAAATGGTCAGGATCCATTTTTCTTTTTCTTTAGGCATTCTTTTCAATTGTGGCCTGATTTTCCACAGTCATAGCAATTACCGGGAAATTTAGTCTGTCCTATTTTTAACCCTGTCATGGCTTGGGCTAATGTGGCAGCTTTAAATTGTTCTATTCCTACTCCTTGTACTCCTTGACATAAACGGATGTACCAGTACCCCATTGTGTCTGTCTTTCCTTTCATGGCTCCTATAGCCTTTTTACAGTCCTCATTAGCATTATCAGAAGCCATAATTTGTAAAACTATATCGACTGCTTGTAATTGGTTATTTGCTTATTTATAGTATTCTGTAACCGAGCAACAAATTCAAAATAGGGCTCTCGTGGACCCTGTAAGATTTTTTGAAAAGACATTGGGGTTTTACGTCAGTTTCTATCTTTTCCCATGCCGATAAGCAAATTCTTCATAGCTGAGCAACAGCCTGATCATCTAGTCTTACTTGATTCTGAGTATCTGTCCAATTGCCAGTTCCTAATAATTGATCTTTGGTAATGGCGACATTATGAGCCTGATTATGTCTGCCTTGGATTTCAGCATCATTGATCCACCATGTTTTAAATTGTAAATATTGGCCCTGGCCCAGTTCCTGCCCTGTGCAGCCCCACACCCACCTGTGGAATGAAACTATATGGAAAAACCAATGATGTGTAACTATGGAGACTGCTCTGGGCCTTCCCCCTTCTCTCTGTCTCTGTCTCTGTATCTCTCTCTGTCAAAAACAATAAAAATAAATCTTTACTAAAAAAAATTTTTTAAATTGTAAATATTGGGAAGAGAAAATACAGGTCTGGCCAGGGCATTCCAGTCTATGGGAAGTAATCGATTGCCATTGGCCACACCCCGTATAAGGCCCATTGTGTATGGAGAAGTAGGGCCACACTGAGTTATAGCTTGGTTGAGCTCCTTTAGTATTTTGAAAGGAAAGGGCTCATATTGATACTCATGAATTCCATTGGGGTTCTTTGGGTCCTCGCCAAGAGTAATGCACTCACGAATGACAACAGGGGAAGCTGAAGCAGCTAAGTCTCCCTTCAGTGGGGCCTGTCTATGCCCTTTTCAATTGCAGAGAGAGGTGAGTGAGAGCCCCCTGAAGGAGGAGGGGTGGATGGCAGAAAGAAAAGGAATAGTATTTTTCTCAGGCTGTGAAGGTGGATCCCATTCATGCACTGTAAACAAAGAAAACAGCGGAGGCAAATTAGGCAAAGGGGCAGAGGTTGGGCAACAGTCCTCCAAAGGTGGATATAAATTCTTGGGGATGACTGTTGGGGCCTCCAAAGACCCTGTTTCTTTCTTTTCAGATTCTGGCTCTCTCTTATTTCCCTCTTCTTCCTCATCAGTCTGTAGGGGTTCTAAAATTAACTGGACTAACTGCCATGCAGGCCAAATTGTCACTGGGAAAGAGACCCCTTTATGGTACAATTCTCTTAACTCAGTGCCAACTTTTTCCCAGGTTTTTAAATGCAATGTCCCCAAGTTTAGAAACCAAGAACAGTTGAGTTCTAATTGCTGTTAAGAGCTCCTCTCACCGCTGGTCTGACACATGAGCTCCTCCAGCTTTAGTAAATTGTTTAAGTTAACAGACATCAGGTCTGTATTGGCTATTAACATGCCCTATTACTCCCGAAGGGTTCCCCTACCTTAGTAGTTGGCTGACACTCTCCTGGGCCCTGTGCTGTGATTCCACTTTGTTTCAACTCGTAGTTGACCTTCCTTCTCGAGCCCCACGTTGGGCGCCAGTTGTCGCATTCTGAATGACAGGAGCTGTGGGATGCAAGAAGGGCGACACAGAGTTAAGGAAGATAGTAGCCAAGAATAGATTGAAAGCGAGGCCAAGAGACTCAAGCCTCAAGGACTGAGCCCCAAATCTGGCCAACGCATAGCTTTTATTGCTATTGTACAAGGCAGTTAAACTTTAATCTTAAGGCCTGTGAGTTCCGTGCCTGGCAACTGTTTTCCCGAAAGTCCCCATTGTATTCCAACAAGTACTGTGCCTTCATACACATGCCCAATCCCGGTGGATGGAGTCATTGTTTAGAAACCATCTCATAAGGGAGAACAACTGATATCATTCCATTGGGGAGAATAACCAATATCATTCCATCGATAAGGGAGAACAACCTATATCGATATCATTCCATCGGGTCTCAGCATTCCGAGACACTCCCTTCAAAGAAACTTTACCGAAATTATTCCTTCGGGTCTCAGCTTTCTGAGACACTCCTTTGTGATGTTGTGAGATTGGCGCAGGGGAGCAAACAGTTTTACAGCTGCAAGGCAACATATGTGTGAGAGCCCAGGCTCTTTGCCATTAAGCAACAGCACTTTTCTGCTCTCTCTTCAGTGACTTTTCTGTTCTCTGCACAGTAACCTGCAACACAGGCACAATGACATCACACAGGTGCCCACAGACTCAGTTTGGGTTATAACAGCATGGGGCTGAGCGTCACATTCTTTGATAGATGAGCTGGAATCTTTGCAGCCTCGATCGGTTTGTACAAGGCCCCATTTAGGGACAAAGCAGCGTTCTTGGTTGGATTTCTATCCCTCTGGCTTCTATCTCTGTGTGTGTGTGAGGACTGGGCTGAGTGGACTGTGTGTGTGATGTTCCCCAGGTACAGAGGGAGGAGAAGGAGCAATTGCTTCTGCTTTGGTCCAGATGCTAGTAGTGTGGGAGGCTGTGAGAATGTGCTTGTGAGGCCCTGTGTCTGTATCCAAGGAGGAAGGTGAACAGGGTGGCCTCTGAGCTCCAGGGCTGCAGGTGTGTGCTGGAAGTCGGTCTGCTGTTTGGAGAAAACAGCCTGCTTTGCTGAGAACCTTGCTCCTTGCAAACCTTTATCCTCCCACGCAGCTCACCGGCTAGGGCTCACTTCTGACTCCTATTCACTTCAGACAGAAACAGCTTGAATTTTTCCCCAAATAAATCTGGAGCACACAAGGCAGCTCCTTCTGTGTGCTGTTGTTACCCACTAGGATGAGAGCAATAAGCTGGACTGGGCTGCAGCTGCCAGAACCGGGAAAGCCAGACGCCCCACTGATGTTTTTAAAAGTCACCTTAAGACACAAAAAAACTGAGGTTAGTATAGCATACTAGTAATGGGTGATCAGCTTAACTCACTTCAATTCAGAGAATATCTGCGAAGGCACTGGGAAGACGGAAAGATGGTCAAGATGGGGTCCCTGGGCTCAAGTTGCCCACAAGGCAGTGTCAGAGAGGGACATTCATGTCAACAATGGACTGTGAAGAATAAGGGACACCTAAGTAGAGGCACAAGGGGCATGCTGTTGTGTGCAGAGAGGCTAACATGAGTCAAAGTCTGGCCCGAGAACTCTGGTAGATTATTAAGATCTTTTTGGAGGAGGTGGTTTTTGAATTGGGCTTTGAAGGTTAAGTCTGATTTTGATAGACAAGCTCAGTAGAAGTGGCTAAGAGAACAGCTGGGGCAAAAGCACAAGGTTACGGTAGACTGTGGAGTGTTTAAAGATACGTTAATGTCAGTAATGTCATTATTTACCCAACTTCTGGCACAGACATGCGCCTTAGCATCTGTTAGGTACCTACAGAGTGAAACCTGTTTACATCCCCATAAAATAATCGCCATGATATTTTTATTTTTATTTTTTTCTTATTAACTTGTTTGTTTATTTTTGGTGGTAAAATCAACAGGGCTTGATGATAGATTAGATATTAGAAGTGCAGCCCACAAACACAAGACCTAAAAAACTATAATAAGTTTATATAGGATTCATTTTACTTTTTAAGAAAATAACAGGTGATGTTTTCCAAGTGTATAATCGGCCTTTCTGTTGTAGCAAAGCACCGTGTTGCCATGAGTTTT
Organism: Craseonycteris thonglongyai; assembly: GCA_004027555.1. NCBI lineage: Eukaryota > Metazoa > Chordata > Mammalia > Chiroptera > Craseonycteridae > Craseonycteris > Craseonycteris thonglongyai. The sequence continues at coordinate 30,091 of PVKE010007912.1, forward strand.
TCCGAGGCAGCAGAGAATAGGAGGAAGAGCGCTGGGGTGAGGATTCCAGTTCAAGCTGACCATTTTATTCATGTTTACTTGATCATTCATTTGTTCCCGTATTCAGCAGACATGATCTGTGTGCCTGGGCCGAGTGGTAGGCTGACTAGGGAGAGAGAAAAGGAAAAGCCACATTCCCTGTCCTCTCCAAGAACAAAGCACACCTTGGAGAAATGTTGTGGGTTTGGTTCCAGACCACAACAATAAAGCTACTATTGCAAAAAAAAGCAAATATCACAATAAAATACAAATTTTTGGGTTTACCACTGCACATAAAAAATTATGTTTACACTATAATCTGTTAAGTGCTCAGTAATATTACATCTAAAAAATACATATTTCAATTAAAAATACTTTATTGTTGAAAAATGCTACCCATCATCTGAGCCTTCCGTGAATTGTAATCTTTTTGCTGGTGGAGGGCTTCACCCTAGTAACTTGAAAGATCACCCATCACAGATCACCATAACAAATATGATAATAATGAAAAAGTTTGAAATATTATGAGAATTACGTAGTGTGACACGGAGACACAAAATGAGCAATTGTTGTTGGAAAAGTGGTACCGATAGACTTGCTCAACACAGGAGTTGCCATAAACCTTCAGTTTGTAAAAGATGCAGGATCTGTGAAGTGCAATACAGTGAGGTTTCCCTGTATAGTACATGGATGAGATCGCAGGAGAAGGTGATAAATGCCATAGTGAAAACAAGGACAGGGGAAGTCGGGATGGGTTAGGCACTCACTTTGTAGCCCATGGGAACGAGGATCGAATCCCAGCCCCAGCCCATGCAGACCCATATGCTGAACTGGGGAGTGCCCCCAGTTCAGTTCTCACCGGGGTGAGACCCCAGCCCAGTTTCTGCCCTGTGCAGCCCCACACCCACCTATGGAATGAAACTGTGGAAAAGCCAATGATGTGCAACTATGGAGACTGTTCTGGGCCCTCCCCCTTCTCTCTGTCTCTGACTCTGTATCTCTCTCTCTCTCTCTCTGTTAAAAACAATAAATAAATCTTTTTTTAAAAATTAAAAACAAAACAAAACAGGGACAGAGGACTATGGGGAAACATATTATGTGTTTGGTAAATGCTGGTTGCTAAAATGAACAAACAATATGATAAACAGTACCAGATACCAAGAGACCAAATCAGAGGACTAAAATATATTTCTCTGGATTTGGCTAGTGAGTATCAAACCCTTGTTCATGTCCTGAAACCCATGGAAATTGTGGTGCTCTCTGGAGAACACCATGAAATATTCGTATATTAAAGTGGTTGACTATAATTGTGAAATATATCAGAGAGCATTTTATGCTAGATTCTACCACAGACATAGAATAGTAGGCACCAAGTTTTAAGAAAGAAAACTTTGTGAAACAAACATTTTAAATTGCGACCATTCTTTCAGCTCATTTTCTTTTCTGTGAATTGGGGAAAGACTGCCAGGATTCTATTTTAGTACAGGAAACCCTCAGTCCAGCTGGTAGAACACCAGGGCTCCATGGGAGCAGTGTTGGCAGTTTGAAGGTGTTAGTGACTTTAGCAAGGGCAACTTCAGAGAAGTAATGAGCCAGAACCTAGACAGACTCAGGTTGAAAAGTGAGGATTGCATTTGCAAGATGTCAACAAGTATTTATTAACTGTCATTGGGGATACAACGTTGAGGGGAAAAAAACCTAAAACAGTCAAAAGCCCAAGCTCTCATGAAACTTGAAGTCATTCAAGGGAGACAGATTTGTCACAACATAAGTGTAACATAGCACTGTCACACAGGCACAAAGTAGAGGTATAGGGCATTATAAGAGTGTATGATACTGTCATAAGAGGTATGGGGCCATTCAGGGAGGACCTGGGAAGTCCCCCCAAGGAAGTGATGATTGAGCTGAAACCTGATGAATGACTAGGAGCTAAGGAGGGGAAGGGGGGTTGGAAGCTGGGAGAGAACATTCCAGGAATGGGCAAAGGTCATGGTTAGAAAGAACATGGTAGTTTGAGGTGTCAAAGGCCAATGGACTGAAGTACAGAGAGAGGGAGAAACATATGAGATGAGCAGGGCAAGTAGGAAATAAGAATATGCAGTCTTATCAGCCACAGCAACCTAGTGTGCTGCTCCCCTGGCTAAGGACCTTGACCCCAGAACAGTTCCAGCAATATGGGTTCAAGTATGGCCTTGGATGAGTGAAGTAAACTAAAGGCCACTGTCATTTAGGAAGGTCATGGATATTAGAGACTAGTATGTTAAAGAAGTCATCTTCATGAATGTTGAAACTTTCTAGGATGATGGCAGAACCTTAGAAAAAGGGGAGACAATTGTTAACATCCTCAATGAATGAAGGAGAGTCAGTGATGGGGTTAGGGACAGAGTGAAGAATAATCAAGTAGCATGGGCTTCAAAGGAATACGGATTTTCACAAGACAATGGAAATATAACACTCTAGACCAGGGGTGGCAAACCTATGGCATGCGTGCCCAAAGTGGCACACGGAGCAATTATTTCGGCACGCAGAGCTGTGAATACCATTTTAAAAATTATTGTTTATGCTCTTACAGACATAAAAATAATCAATACCTCTATCTCACTCGATGGGTTGGCACGCAAGTCGAGCGAGTATACTCTTATTTCATAAACTTTGGCACTCAATCGCCAAAAGGTTCGCCACCCCTGCTCTAGACTTTAATTCTGGAAAGCAGAATAGACTCATGAAAGATCTAGGCTCTTCTTATTTCCAAGATGGGACAGTCACCACAAAACAGCTATGACAGATTTCCAGATGCCAGGCCATGGAGTACCCCTTGAGGACCCCACACAACATTGCAGATGGGTACCCACAGATTCAAGATCTCAGAAATCAGTGGGTGCTCATGGTAACTCTACAGTGCCTGATGGCCTTGGTGGAGTCCCTTTCCATTTGGAAGTTCTGCTGAGGTCTTGCTGTTCCTGAGTGTGTCCTCTCACTGTGGCAAAGGACTTAAGCAGATGGTACCCTTCAGCTCAGAGTGATGACAGCTCAACACCAGTTTTCTCTGAGCAGATAGGTTTCATTTCTGACCCAGTTCTCGACTGGACATCTACTCTATACCCAGTGCTGTGCTGGGCACATTGGAGGATTCAGAAAAATACTAGACATGCCCGTGCCCTCAAAGCTCTCGGAGTTTAGTTAGAAAAATCAGAATGGAACACCTGGAATTGTAAGAGGCAATAAAAGCCTTAAGAGTTTAAGGGGATGGTGGTGGGGCAGAAAATCCGGGAAGAGAGTACGTGTATTGCAACTATCTGGACAGGAGTTAAGGGGGATGTATCAGACAGAGTAAAGAGTCTAAAATGACCTCAGATTTCTGGATGGGGGCTGAAGACCTGAGAAGTCATGGTGCCATTCAGAAAGACAGAAAGCACAACTGAGGAGAGCTTTGAAAGGGAGGCAAAAAGGTCGGATTTGGAAATGGGGAGTCTGCAGGCTTATTTAGGTGAGGTGGGTGTGGAGCTCATTTGATATGTTGATGCAATGGGGAGTGCTGAGAGTATATTAAGAATAAATGATTTTTTATTAATTGTTCAATTTATTGGTTGATAATTTTTTTTAATCATAGAACTTTAGATTTATTTTTTATTGTTTGAGAGGTGAGAGAGAGAGAGAGCGGGAGGAAGAGGGAGAAAGAGGGAGGGCCCAGAGCAGTCTCCATAGTTGTACATCATTAGTTGTGATGTAGTTTCATTCCACACAGGTGAATGTGGGGCCACACAGGGCAGAAACCGAACTGGGGGCCTCCTACATGGGAGACAAGAAACTTCACCACCATTTGGTGGTTACCCGTTGTGCCACAGTTTAGCATATGGGTTTGCATGGGCTGATGCAGGACTCTATCCTTGGACCTCATGGTTACAAGGCAAGCGCTCGACGTGCTGCGCTATACCAGAATCCCAAGAACAAATGTTTTAACAAAGGGAAAACAAGAGTTAAAGAGGAACTAATGAAGACAATGGTAATAAAAGGATGGAGAAGGGCATACTTTAGAAACACTTAAGAAGTAAAGTGGATAAGATTGGTGATTGATTTAATGTGGGGGAGGACATAGAGGGAAGAGACTGGACAACTCACACATTACTGAGCTTGCTGGCTGGGTTGGCAGTGGTGCCATGAATGAGGAGGAGGGAAGACAAGCAGAAAAGCACTTTGAGGTGAAGAGCAGCTAAAATGATAAGGGGTGCTTGCAGACCGTTCGAATTGGAGATTCCTTTGGGATAGTTAAGTATACAGTGTCCATGGGCAACTTGACAGTAGATGTCAGATACTCAAGTTGTGTCAGCCCAGATATATAGCTTTGGGAATCGTTCATAAACAGGGAGTGCCTAAGGCAGGCATGGAGGAGCAAGAATGGGACCTTGGGAAAAACTGGATTTCTGAGGAGGTGGCCTAGAAGAGACAGTCAGAGAGGGAATAGGATGGCACAAGTAAAACCAGGAGAGGCACTGTCATGAATGGTTTGAGAGGAGAAAAGTTAAGGGTAAAAATAAAGTTTCAAGTAGGAGAGAGTCATCAATAGCAGATTTTTGGAGAGGGCAATATGGGGGTCATAGAAGACCTTTGTCAGCAGTGTTTCAGAGTAGTAGGTGGGAACTGAAAGCCAGATTTCAGTGAGTTCAGAGTGAATAAATTGTGAGAAAATAGAGAACAGGGTGTACACAAACATTCAAAAAGTTTTGTTGTGAAGGAGCAGAAAATTGCATCCATAGCTGAGTAGCTAGATGACTGTTTTGAGGATGTGTAGACTTTTATTTCTTGTAGCTTTGGTGGGAAAGGGAAGAGATGGAGTAATAGCCACAAGTACAGAGGTTATGAGGAGAAGTGATGGGTTGTTTTTAAGAATGAAAGAGGGAAAGCTGGGATGGCTCAGCAGGTTAAACGCTCGCTTTGAAGCCCCAGGGACTGAGGATCGAATCCCGGCCCCGGCCCCAGCCCATGTGGACCCACATGCTGAACTGGGGTGTGCCCCCAGTTCAGTTCTTGCTGGGGCCTACGTTGGAGGCTCCCAGCCCAGTTCCTGCCCTGCGCAGCACCGGGCCCACCTGTGGAGTGAAACTATATGGAAAATTAATGCTGTCAACTATGGGGACTGCTCTGGGCCCTCCCCCTTCTCTCTGTCTCTCTCTCTGTATCTGTTTCTCTCTGTCAAAAATCAATAAAATCTTTAAAAAAAGAATGAAAGAAACATGTCCATGGGCTGAGGGGATAGAGCCAAGAGGGGAAGAGGGAAAGGGACAGGTAGAGAATACTTTATGGAGCTTGGACTGGACAGAGGGAGGAGCTGGGATCTAGCCCACAGGTAGGGGACCAGAAGGAGGGATCTTTAACCTTTAGACATGAGGAAAGAGGATGATGGTTGAGATAAGTCTGAACAGAATTTTAGGTTAGGATAGGAACGGGGACAGGATAATCAAGTAGTTTACCACTGATGGTGTCAATACCCCCCCCCCCATGATGCAGGCAAAGCTGTGTGCTAAGAGTGAAGAGGCTGAGCATCCAGTGGGGGCAAGGAACCGTCCCTAAGGGGAATGGAAGTATTGTGGACTAAAGGCTTCAAGTTTTTGAGCCCAGATAACTGAACAATGATGACTGTATTGACAGAGATGGGAGTTGTTTGGGGGAAATTTTGGTGAGGATGCTAAGGATGCTTTTGAGCATGTTGAATTGGGGGATGTGGCATGAAATTCATAAGAACAGTCCTGCAGGTGATCAGACTGTTTCAGGGGAGTGTGGCAGAGGAGATAGGGAGATGTGGATAGACTTGGGATTTGCCTCCTTGTTTCTGATGCCTCCCTCACATTTTTGTCATACCCAAGGGTTAATTCTGGGACCACCTTTACTTTATTCAACAGCATTTATTGAGTGCCCAGTGTATTCCCAACATGTAAAACACTAACCCAGGCAGCTCAAAGTTCAGTAGGGACACAGATACAAAACAATAACAGAATGTAGAGGTGTGTGATTCTCTAAGCATGAGGTAGTGTAGAAGTCGGTGGAGGCTGAGCTAACCCAGCCTGGAGGAAGGGAGAGTCAGGGAAAGCTGGAGGAGGTAACACCTAAACCAAATGTCAAAATATAGTTAACCACGTGACGTGAAGGAGAATGGGCATGCCAGCCCTAGCACAACCCAGCAAAGACCCAAAGGATGCAGACATCATGGCAGGGCTGGGACAGGTGAGAGAGGAGGCTGGAGGGGTGGGTTAGGGCCAGATGACAGCAGATGCAACCTTCAGGTCTCAAGGGGCAATTGACAGGGTGGTGAAAACAGGAGCAGATGAGAAATGTGGGGTCTCTAGCTCCTAGCCTAGTTTCCTCCAGTGCACCTCCCCTCTTGCTACTAGGAGGTTCTTTCTAAAGACTAGAACAGCTTAAGGTTGCTCACTGTTCCTCTCATGTGTCCCACACGATTCCCCACAATGGCCCCTGAGTATTCTCCTCCCACTCCACTCCTAGTAACATTTATACCAAGCAACACTTACAAACCTACCATGGAATGTACACGATATATGTACATGAGAGTATAACAACATGTGAACAGTGCTTATCACCAAGTGAACAGAGTTAGGGGAGATTTTAATTTTTAGATTTTGACTTACATATTTTTTTAATTTTCTAATACACAATTATTTTATGATAAGAAACAAACAGCAAACAAAGCTGCTCTAGGGATCTGGTTGACAGTGGTCCCAAGAGTGATTGACCTCCGGCTGGTTACCCTGACTGCTCCTTGTAGACACAGCAATATTTTCCCCCAGGAGGACTACAAGCGAGACTAATTTAAGTGCTTTCAGCCCCACAGATGACAGGAGCCAGGAAAGCATAAAGCCTTGTTACTACGACAGCCGATAGCCTTGATGTCTGTGTGTTTATTTATTAACAGGACTTTGTGTATCTATCCTCCCACAAGCTCCAGGAGTTTCACCGCTTACTTTGATACAGATCACATTCTCACAGTGGTACAGCGCATCAGTCAGAATAAAAAGGGCCAGATCACCAGAGGATTAAAACAGCAAGAACACTGTCCAAGGAAGCAAAATGAAACTCGAAAGAATATTGACCAGGGTCAGTGAGGCATTAGGTGAATAGAGGGTTCAGGAGCAATCTGGATTCTAGGGTCACTTTAAGCTAAGGACATTTTAATGTTGTTTTTTTTTTCATGCCAAGCATCAAGTATCATTCTGTATACACTTCTCCCCTCTTTAAACACAACAGTTCCATGAGGGATCATTCCCATTTTAGACCTGTTGAAACAGGCTCAGAGATAATGAATAACTGGTTAATAATAGAGCTTAGGTTTTAACACAGCTGTTTTTGTTTTTCACTGAACATCCCTCCTCCCTATTTAATCAATTCTGCTTAAAGGCAGAGAATTTTGAAGCTTGGAAAATGTCCTGTTGATTTTGGCTTAGAAGTTATTCAGCATGGAGTAGATGCTAAATGCTATTGTTGGATGGAGAATGGATAGGTGGATGGATGGATGGATGGAGGGAGGGAGGGAGGGAGGGAGGGATGGATGGATGGATAGATGGATGGATGGGTACATAAATGAATGAACAAAAGAAAGAATGATATTTAAAAGGCTATATAATCATATAAAAGCAGAAAGAGATAATCACGTTTGTAACCTATCTCACAGATAATTGCTATAAATGTATGTGGCCAGGATTCAATAGTTATTTTTGTTCTTCACCTAAGATTAAAAGTATGAGGTCTGTCTGAAAAGTATCCAGCCATGTAATGAAAAATAGAGGCATTTATTGAAGAAGATACAAGATACAAGAAATATTGTACCTAGGACAATGACCCCACAGTCTCCTTCAAAGTAGGCACCTTGAGACCTCACACGGTTCTCCCAACCTCTATTCCACAGTCATTGGCAACTGCAGCATGATGTTCCTTCAGCTCTAGCAGCAGAAGCCTTGGAATGAATTTTGACACAACACATTTCCTTCCAAGATCCTGCATCAAAATCTCAGACACAGTAGTTTTTGGAATCCCCAGATCAGCTTCTAGTTCTCACACTGTCAATCGCCGATCTTTGTTGATTGCAGCCCGTACACGTTCCACATTCTCAGGTGTTCTGCTTGCTGCACATCTTCCAGAATGTGGATCACATTCAGCAGATTCTCAGCCATCTTTGAAGTGTTTGTACCACACTTTTATTTGTGTAGCACTCATAAGCCTCCTGAATCATCCGAATAGTTTCCACAGATGAATATTCAAGCTTAATGCAAAATTTGATGCAGATTTGTTGCTCTATTTGCTCAGTCATTTTCAGTGTGACAGCTACCCAGTACACATTTTCACTCAATGGCATCTTGCACCCCCAATGACTAGTAGAGTGAAATCATCATTGTTCTTACACACGCCTTCCAGTCCACTCTTCTTGGCTGCCAGTTTACATTGATGTCATGCAAACCGTTCTCATTCTATTGACAGTGGCTGGATTTTTCCGGACAGACTTCGCACATGCCTTTAATAGGAGTAAACATTAGGAGAGTCGTTTTTCAAGTGCTGAGAGAATGGGATCATGCTGAGCATGTGGGTCAGTCAGTCCTGTCACAGTTTGGGAAAGGAGAGGTGCTCGCCCGGTCCAGGTCCTGAGCACAAAGCTAGATGTGGTGTTTTCCTTTGCGTTCAGTTACCAGTGTCCTAGCAGTTTGCCTGCGTGGCTTTGTTCTCACGGTCTAGGGACACCAAGCAGCATGGAGGCCCCAACAGTGCCACTGCCTGGGCCACTTGTGTGATAAATGCTTCATTATCCTTTTTCAAAGTTGTATCAAACTGACAGCCTTTTCCTGGCTCAAACAAAAAGCTGTTTCTCTCCATGTGTGTGCAGTCAGCTTTAGGAGTGCTTGAGATTGGTTATTGGGTCAGCAAGTAGAAAGTCAGAGAAGCTTTGGTTCTCATTTCTTGTCTCCTTATTCATCTTCCTTGCTGGGTATAGAAAAGGTCGCTTGTTCCTTTTCCCAGCTTTGCCTTAGTCAGCCAGCAACAACAAGGAAGGCCTTTATGTCCAGACCCCTGGGGGAGCCCAGAAGAGAGAAACTTGGGGCAACATGATGGCCCTTGCCTCCCACGAATTCACAGCTTCCTTGGAAAGATCATGGGCACCAGCTTTAGATTACAGAGCAGTGCCATCCAAGTAATTACAACAAACCCATGAGCAAAGGGGCTGCAAACACTGGACAGGCTGGTTTCTTCTATGAGGGCAGTTGGGATGGGCTCCACTTTTCCCTAGTTCTTCTGCTTGAAGAATGTATTGTTCTTTGATCAGGAGTCTAATGAGGTTAATCAGGAGAGACCGGACGAAGCTGACTTCTGCGACAGGGCACAGGACACTTGGGAGAGCTGCATCTCCGCCTGAGAGGAGACACGTGGTTTCTGTTAGTAGGCCGCAGCAAGTCCCATTGTACAGATGTGGAAACTGAGGGCCAGACCCCACCACCACCACCCCCCAAAAAAAGTGGCAAGGAAATCCTAATACTTGGACTTGTCCAATGGCTTTCAGACAACTGGGTTCCCCCGTCTAGGGAGAGGTACTTTCCCAGACACCTCAGCCAGGTGTGTGGAGGAATCTGACTTCCTCTCCTTCCCTCAGACTCTGCCCCTGGTGCTTTCTCACCAGCCCCATCCAATCTGGTCCAGCGAACTGCCTTAAAAAATTATTTCTGAAGATCACCCACTGAGTGAGCTCCTTGTACTTGATTTGGAGAATCATAAATGGCTCTCAGGCTGAATGAAACCTGAAACAATCAAATAACTTTCCCAGGGGCTCAAAAGAAACAAGATTCACAGAACAAACTGGCTGGCAGTGCTGCAGACAATAGAACCAGTGAGGGTGTGCGTGACCTTGACAAGGGAGACCCTAGCCAGTGCCCTCATCTGCCTCCTTCTCTTAGGACCTCGACCCTGTGGCGTGCACCAGGAGCAGGCTCCTCTTGAGCCTCAACATGGGGGCAGAAGGGTAGGGAAGACAGCAAGGCAGATAAACACACACATTTGAAAGGTAGGGAGTCTGAGCCACAGGGGGACAACAGCCTTGGTTAAAGTCCTGTGGACAGACTTTGGGTCCTTCCAACAGAAGCAGCTCGCCCAGACCCTGATGCATTGTTCTAACAGCTCACATTCTACTTGTGTAATCTCGAGGATTTCCTATTACATTTAATTTCCTTCCATTCTGTTACTCCCCCTTGGGGGGTGGGATGTCAGGTACCAGTAGGTCAACCAATTTGCCTAATACTGTCCCAGTGTTAGCACTGAATGTCACATGAGGGAACCCTCTCAGTCCTAGGCAAACCAACACAGTTTGTCACCCTAAAGCTATGTCCCAGCTTCAAAAGACTATCCTGCAGGGGAAGTGCTTCCCTGCTCCCTTTTGGAGGTGGTCTCACATGGTAGGTGAGCGTGTGGGCTCCGGGCACATGGCCAGGGTACAGATCCTGGTTCTGGTCTGCATCTTTGCCAGACCCAGGGCTACTCACTTGACTTCTGTGTGCCTCAGTTGACTCATCTGTAAAATGGGGATGATAATAACCTGTACTTCAAGATGTTGCTATGTGAAATTATATAAATTAATACATGTAAAGCATATTAGCTACAACTATTTTGTCAGCATCTGCCTGGTAAAGAGTAACAAAGATCACAGAATCTCAGAATTGATGGGATACCTTCTTAGATTTCATCTCAGTGCCCCTAAATTTAAAGGCACTTCACACGTAGTAGTGACCCCTCTCTTTGCCCAGCCCCCTCTTCCTGCTTTCCCTCACAGAGGTGACAGCTACAGCGGTAGGGGTTGATCATCCTTAGAGTGAATGCCCCTCCATTTACCTGGTGGCAGAGCCGGAAGTGTATAATGCTACGAACCTCGCAGACTTGACTGTGCACACGAATCCCCTGGGGATCTTGTTAAATGTTACATGCAGATTCTGATTCAGCAGGTCTGGGTGAGTGGGGCCCAAGAGTCTGCATTTCTAACAAGGTCCTAGGCAATGCTGCTGGTCCAGGGACTGCACTGTAAGAGCAGAGGCCACACTGTGTGTCAGCCTGTGTGAGTTTGAAGTCCCTCCGCTTAGAGCACCAGTGAGTGTGGGGGCTGGGGTGGCAGTGGCCTATCTGTGCCCAGAGTGCCCGAAGGGGCAGCCCAGGGGCTGCGGAACCCAGCAGGGCACAGAAAGTCTAGGCAGGTGTTGAGATCCAACAGGAGTGTTGCAGGTAGTTAACAGTACTAGTTCAAGAAATGAGCTGTGAGGATTTCTTGCTTATTTAAAGTATCAGAGCTGGCTCAGGACTATTGCTTCAGTCGTATCCTTCTTGTTCATTTGTGTCCATGGATTTGCTGTCTTGAATGGTAGACTGAGGAACGTGCCCCACCAGTGCCCGAGGATCACATATGGTGAGTGTGATGGACCCAGAGTGTGAGTACAGAGAGGTTCAGAACTGCTGGCCTGACCGAACAGAGGCCCCAAAGCTGGGCCTCCAGTCTCCTCACCCCAAACTTTCTCACAGTGACCTTGCCTGGGAGGGATCTAAAACGGCCTCGGCCACCTCAGAACACAAGTCTGGATCACCCCTTTGGATGGGTGGACAGGAATAAAAGTAAGCATAAACAGTGGACCCCTCACATTGGAGGTGCCTTAACGCCTTTTTCAAAGCCTTGAAACCAAGTCCTCCTGCCATCCCTCTCCCAGCTGTTTTCCCTCAGAGCCTATAACAGGCGCCAAGGTAACATTAGCGTGCAGGGTAGTGGATCTGTTCTCTGTGCTCCGGCCTGTACAGATTCCAGAGGAACCTTTCTGGGAGAGGTCAGTGAGAAGGAGCTGGAAGGCCACTTCTGCTTGGATTCCCTCAGGCCAGGCTTGTGCTAATTGGAAAAATGGCCTTATGTTGATGATGCTAAGAGCACCCTGCAGACCCCAGTGCAGTCTAGGAAGAGATTCGGGGACGCAGTCTTTCCAGCATCCTCCACTCCACATTTCGTAGTCAGCAGTTGCTGACTCCCACATGTCTGCCCAGTGAGCTACACATTTGTATCTGTCACTTCAGATCCCCTCCGCATGGCTGCTCCCAGCCAACTGGGCTTTCTCCTTTCTTCCCAGAATGCTCCCAGTGGTGATAAAGGCTTTACTTTCTTTTGTTTCTCTTACTTGGTGAACCTCAGCCCCAGCCCCTGATACCCACCCACCTTACAGAGCCTGCCCAGCCCCCTGATGCCCCCTACCTGCAGCCTGCTGGGATGCAACCTTGTGTTTCCTGATGGATCCCCAAATACAGCTTCTCTCCCACCCCATTTCCCTGAAGGAGAGTGGGGAGCCGGGGTTGCAGGGGGACCGGTCCTGAAGTGCCTCCCAACACAGATCATAGTAACCGCATCCCAGAATTTTATTATGTCCCTCCAAGTCCTACAGCCCGAACAAACCTCCCAAGTTGTTGTTTTCTTTGTTTTCTGTTGTGGTAAAAAACAACACAATTGACCATTTTAACGATTTTAAGCATACAGTTTAGTGGTGTTCAGTTTCCACATATTCACATCGTTGTGAGACAGATCTCTAGAACTTTTCCATCTTGCAGCACTGAAATTCTTACCCACTTAACACTAATTCCCACACCCCTCCCCACTTAGCAACCACCTTTCTACTCTGTTTCCATGAGTTTGACTACTTTAGATACTTTGTACAAGTGGAATTGTGTGGTATTTACTTATTTTGCATAGCATAATGTCCTTAAGTTTTATCCATACTGTGGTATGCAGCAGGCTTTCCTTTTTGTAGGCTGCCCAGCATTCCATTGTGTGTATATGATACATTTTCTTTATCCATTCATCAGTTGATGGGCATCTGCGTCCTCAGTTTTTATAACCCCTTATTTTGCAACTGGTCACCCACATAAACAAAGTGACCTGCCCAAGACCACACAGCAAATCAGATGTCTGTTCAGGATTTCTATCATTGTCCCTGGTTTTCAACATCAGCATTTGGGGGACTCTGGTCTAACCTGAGATTACTGGGATAGCCCCCCACACACACCCCAAGGTTTCTATAGGCTGAGAGGCAAGGGATACATCCAGGCAGGTCCTCATGACTGTGCCTGTGAGAACACCCTGCTTTGGCTTTGGTGTGGTCAAATGTCCTGTGTGTATGGACACTGGGTTTTTTGTGGTATTAGGGAATTGTTAATATGTTGAGGTGTGCTAATGGTGTTGTGTTATATGTTTTAAAAAGAACAATTTTAGACATGCTTACCAAAATGTTTATAAGTTACATGTATGATGTCTAGGGTATATTTAAAGTCATTGGTAGGAGGTCTGGGTGACGCAAGGCTGGGCACTCATTATACCATCCTCTTTTCTTTTGTGTATGTTTTAAATGTTCCATGATAAAACAGCTTTATTTTAATTTTTTTTCTTTTAAGCTTATGTTTGGACAGGGCCACACTTGCCTCCTACTCTCTAGGAATTTAGCAGATTATTCCTGAAATGGAAGCCATTGGGCCCCTTATCAATTTTAAGTTACAGAGAATAAAATACCGCCACTATTGGGCACACAATGTAAAAACAAACAACAAACCCCGCCAGGTGTGGGGTGGCAGACATGTGTGTAGCCCTACGGCACACACAGGTAGCAGCGGCATGAGGACTCCGATTTCTCTGCCAGGCATCACAGGCTCTGGGCTCAGGCCTCGCTTCCTGAACCTGAACCTGAACCATGGGAGTCTCCCCATCAGCCCTTCCTGTCAGCGGTCACCTAGCTTACAACCATTTGGCTGCAGTATGGTGTAAACATGTTCATTTGTTCATTTGTCTATATATTTTTCGTTTGCTCACGCCTAATTCCTTCCTTTTTCTAGCCATCCATATCCAAGAACACTAACTGTGATTGAATCTGCCTCCTGAAAACCTTGTATCTGCCCACAGCCACCATTCCTAGCCCAGGCCGCTGTCATCTCTTACCCACGTCATTGCAACATCTCCTAGTTGGGCTTCTTCTCACCACTCTTACCCTGCCCTACTCCTTCACATCCATTCTTCGGATCATGTCACTTGGCCCTGCTTGCTTAAAACCCAGAAAGTCTTCCCGCTGCCCTTGGGAGGAAGTCTAAGCTCCAGCGGCACCTTAGAGTCCTTGGGGACCTGACTCTACTTACCTCTCTAGTCATTTTTCACTCCACCCCTCTCCGTCCCTGTGCCCCAGGCACCCTGAAATTCTTTCCAGTCTTCAAGACACCATGCTCCTCGTGTCCAGGCCTTTGCGCATGTTGTTCCCTCTGCCTCAGACACCCTCCACCCCACCTTTCATCTGGATAATTCTCACTCATCCTGCAGATCCCAGCCAAACCTCACTGCCTCCTGGAAGTGTTCTTGACCCAGTCACATGGTGTTCCTGCTCTGAGCTCATTGCGTAATTCCTCCATCATAGCACTTAGCCTCACATATTGTAAGTGTTCTATACATATTTTTGAATTGACAGAATAAATTTCATTTAACAGAAAGGAAAAGATATAGCGATGTGTATTACAACAAGCAGATGATAAATTAGTATCTCAGTCCCAGGTACCCATCGCTCTCTCAGTCTTCCCACAGATATTCCCTGGTTCACTCATCAATGAAAGGTTTGCTGCTGAATCTATTGTGCCTCCCTCTTTGATGAGGCCTGCTCATTCACAATGTGGCCTCATCCTCTTCTTCCATTTCTTTGATCAGTCATCTCACCTTCCTCACTCCACCCTACCACCTCATGCAGGACCTGCACAGTGCCCTCTGGACACCTCCCCTTGGTGTTCTCACATTCATCTCCTTTGAGTTCCTCCTACCCTTAGTCCTACCCTTAGTTTAGGTCTCACTGTCACTGGCAGAAACCATTTGGTCCTCTCCCTCCTCCCCTAGACCTTTTTTTCGAGTCTTCATGCCTGTGGTCCATTGTCCATTCTGCTGCCAAGTTCACCCATCTAAAGAAGTGGTTCTCAGGGTGCAGTCTCTGATCAGCATCACCTGGGAAGTGCTCACTCCCAGGCCCCACTCCAAACCTATGTTTTAGAAGCTCTGGGTGGGGCCCAGTAATCACTGCCCTAAAACAGCATAAAGCAAGTTTCTCCTCTGCTTAAAAACTTAAAACATTTTGTTTAGTTAGGATTAGGTTTAGTTGCATATAACAACTTTAAAAAGTGGCTAAAACATTTTTCTCTCTAACTTAAAAGAAGTCTGAACAGTGTGGGGCTGATATAGCAGCTCCATAGTGTCATCAAGAGTTCTTGTTTTCTATTTCAACTCCTAGAACATGGCTCTCTCTGTCATTAAAATTACCTCATGGTTCAAGATGGCTGCTAGAGCTCTAGCCATCACATCCTGATAGACCAGGAGGAAAAGGAGACAAGCTAAAAGGAGGATTCTTCCATCTGAATCAGCTTGCTTTAAGCAGCCTTCCCAAGAGACCCAAATAACACTTCCCCTTAAATTTAGCTGGTCAGAATTCATCACCTGAGCACACTAGCTAAATTCAAGGGGATCTGGGAAATATAGTTTTTTTGTCTTGGGTGGCAAAATGTCTAGGTAAAAATTGAGGTTCTGTCAAAATGTTATATCCTATATCATTCAATTTATATAACGTTCTTGCATGGCAGAATTATAGGATTGGGTGGCAGATTAGTGGATGTCGGGTTGGGCAGGAAGGGAGGTAACTGTGGCTATCAAAGGGTAGACCCAGAGATCCCTGTGATAGAACTGTGTCCTGACTGTAGAATCTATGCATGTGATAGAACTGCATAGAACTAAGTATATATAAACACACATGTGTGTTCCTATAACACTGGTGAAACCTGAATGTCATTTGACTGTATCAGTGTCAGTGTCCTTCTGTGACACTGCACTATGGTTTTGCAAGATGTTAACATTGGCGCAAAGTAGGTGAAAGATAAATATATGGGAATCTCTGTTATTTCTTACAAACTGCATGTTAATCTGCAATTTTCTCAGAAAATTGAAGAAACAGAAACAAAATCAAGGTCCTGTCACTAATGAGGAAGAGAAGACGTTACAAACAACTAGAGATCGCTTCCATCAAACTAACCCATTCTCTACTGTAAATGGTCCAACCTTTGTATAATCAAGACCTTTATGATCTAGCTGTAAGGTACCTCCCAGACAGCCCATGCCTTGGCATTGTAGGGGAGGAAAAACTTTCTCTCTGAATCCTGGGGGTCTATGAAATAAACTGACAACAGGCAGATTAGCTAGGAGGAAAGGTATTACAAATGTATTAATTTTTAATATTACATGCATGGAGCTATCACAGGGGAAAAAAGGGGGAATTACCCCCAAAAGGTGATGAGATTAAGAGCTTATTTATACTGTCCTAATAAGGGCAGGGGAGAGAGAATTGTAGAAATTTAGAGGAGAGTAAATGGCTTTTATAACAGGGACGATGAATGGGCCTGTAGAATAGACGGGAAAGATGTTCACTTGTGACAAAGTTTGTCTGCTCATGGTGTCGACTTCTAGTTTCCTCTCTTGTGACAAGTCAGTCCTCCCTGATTGATGACACTCTCAGGAAGCGATTTATGACCCTTGCGTTCCCTTTAGAAGATCTGTCCAGATAAAGGGAAGTACCGGAAAGAGAAAGCCCCTCCAAGCATTTGATATTTTTCTAGTTCCTTCAGCCCAAAATAATCCAAGTGGCACATCTGGGTGGTATGTCCTGAGCTCCTTCACCAGGTTCATGTTGTCTCCGATAGAGCATGAACCTCTAGAGGGCAGGCTCCAAAGGGGTGACAATATTTAGGAAGCATTAGCCTCTTCACTCACATGGTCCTGAATAGAGCCAATGAAACAAGATATTTTTCTACCTCCCAGGCCCTCCATTCTGAGAACTCATGGACATTCTTAGGGATGGCCAACCTAACCAAGAGTGAGAATGGCCTGTGTCTAATCCGAGCAAGGAGGGGCTTCATCGGCCCATGTGTCGCTGCTGTGACTGAGTGAGAGCAGGAAGGACTGCAGCACACACTTGAGAACGACGCTGACAGGACTCCGCTGTCCTCTCCGCCACGTTCTGGCGCTCCTTGCTCGGGGCATCTCCAGCTCCAGCTGCCTCAGCCCTGGGCAGCTGTGCTGAACTTGACGGCACCACGGGGAGGAGGCAAACTCCTGGTCAGGAGCTTCTGCTGGACCAGAGTTCTGCCCAGAGGCTTTTCCCACAGGCCCAAAGGGAGGGCCCGGCGTGGAGCTGCAACCACCTTGGTGGCAGAAAGGCTCTGAAGAGGGACGGGCGTCTGGAGAAAGAATAAAGGGGTGCAGGCCCAGACCCGGGACAGTGAGGAGGGGGGCACAGAGTCAGGCAGAGCCCGCGTTCAAGGGCCTGGAAAGCGAATGGGAGCCCGATCTGCCAGAGCGCTCCCGGGCCCTGTAGGTCATGCACAGTGAGGAGCTTCCCAACCCCAGCCAGGGACTCTCCGGGGGTCCAGGGATGGGCTCTGGGGATTCCATGAACTCCCTAAACTTGTAGGCAGAATTCTGTGAGAATGTGCTTTTTTTTTTTATTTTAGGAAGCGTGTCCATAGCTTACATCTCAAAGGGGTCCATAAACCCCTAAACGCTGAGAATGGTACCCAATACCACTGAAAGGGGGGCCTGGGGGAGGAGTGGGCAGGCCGTGGTAGGTAAGAGGCCAGAGCAGTAACGCTGGGGAGGAAGAACCTAGCTGGGCCTTGTCGGCTGAGCTGGTACAAGCAGCATGGTCCTCCCAGTTCCTCGTGGAGTTAGGTGACCTGAGCTGCTCTCAGTCCAGGGCGGCCAGGAGAGCCTGTGTCTCATCCCGGGTCCCAGAGGAGGATCTAAGGATTCAGCTCAGCTTAGTGAACCCCTCATGCTCAGAGCCCCAGGCCTGTCAGTTCCCATAGGCCCCTGCGTGTCCCCGTCAGAGCCCCTGCACACTCGTACCTGTGGCTGGGTCTACCCTTCCCTCTCCAGGGAGCCCTGCCTGTCTTATCCACAGATTCAGCCCGGTATTAGGCTGGCCCGGTGCCTGGCCATTGATAGAGACTCAATATTCAATAAGTATTAACCGATGGATGGTTGAAAGTATGAAAGAATACTCGTATGTTGTCTTATACGTGAGACATCACCTCTTTCTAGTTCTACATTTCCATCACTCCAAAATAAAACCCCATACCCATTAATTACTTTCCCCACAATCTGTGTTCTGTCCCTACGAATTTACCTACTCTGGACATTTCAAATAAATGGAATCATGCAGTATGTGAACTTCTGTGTCTGGCTTTTTTCACTTAACGTAATATTTTTGAGGTCTGTTTTGTTATAGCATATTTCAGAATGTCATTCCTTTTTGTTTTTAAAGATTTATTTATTTTTTTTTTTACAGAGAGAGACAGAGATACAGAGTCAGAGACAGAGAGAAGGGGGAGGGCCCAGAACAGTCTCCATAGTTGCACATCATTGGTTTTTCCACATAGTTTCATTCCACAGGTGGGCGTGAGGCTGCACAGGGCAGGAACTGGGCTGGGGTCTTGCCCCAGTGAGAACTGAACTGGGGGCACTCCCCAGTTCAGCATATGGGTCCGCACGGGCCGGGGCTGGGATTCGATCCTCGGTCCCCAGGGCTGCAAAGTGAGCGCCTAACCCACTGAGCCATCCCGGCTTCCCCCTAAACATTTTTTTGTTTTTTTTTAATTTTAGTGTTTTACATTTTCTAAATATATATATTTTTTTATTATTAGAGAGAGAGACACAGAGAGAGACAGAGAGAACTGAACTGGGCGAGCTCCCAGCTCAGCATATGGTTCCGCACAGACCAGAGCCGGGATTCGATCCCGGGTCCCCGGCGCTGCAAAGTGAGCGCTTAACCCACTGAGCCATTCCGGCTTCCCCCCTTTTTGTACCTGAATAATACTCCATTGCACTATTATATACAAGGACTGTCCAGAAAAAAAAATCTGGCCATAATGCCTCTATTTTTTATATTACATGACTGGATACTTTCCAGACGGCCCTCGTATACCACAATTTTTTATCCTATCCATTGATGAACATTTGAGCTGTTTACACCTTTTTTTTTTT